>JARFXV010000168.1:0-310000 GCA_031761425.1 Cosmopolites sordidus | reverse complement strand
CCGTTAATACATCTTGAGCTAAAATTGCTAGATCATCAGCAAATGCCAGACAATCAATTTTGATGTTGGTTCTCCCCAGTTTAATGGGCTGGTCAATATTCAGGGCCGACTTTTTTTCACGCCACTCCTGTATTACTTTTTCTAGAACACAGTTAAATAAGAGTGGCGAGAGTCCATCCCCTTGTCTCACTCCAGTTTTAATTTCGAAGGGCTCTGAGATCTCACCCATGAATTTAACTTTTGACCTTATGTTAGTTAACGTTGCTTTAATAATTGCCAGCGTTTTCAGATCTAGTCCTTGTTCTTTCAAGATTCGGAATAAAGATTCGCGGTCAATAGAATCATATGCCTTTTTGAAATCCACAAATGTACAGACGAGATTTTTATTGTACAGTTTTTGATGTCTTAGAATCAACTTTAGATTCAGGATCTGTTCAGGGCAGGATCTGCCCGGTCGAAAACCTGCTTGATATTCACCAATGTTAGGTTCTAACTGTCCCTGTGCTCTGTCTAGTAGACATTGAGATAGAATCTTGTAACAAACTTGGAGAAGAGATATCCCTCTATAGTTGTTTACATCCATTCTAAATCCTTTCTTATGTAGTGGATGGATTAGAGCATCTTTCCAATCTTCCGGAATCCGTTCGGTTCGTCAAACTTCTTGTAGAATTTTGGTTATTTCCTTGATTGTACCCGGACCAGCGGATTTCAAAAGTTGAGCAGTGATTCTATCTTCACCAGAAGCCTTGTCATTTTTAAGCCGCTTGATTTGCCTAATTATTTCATCTTCATTCGGTGGTAATGAATCTGGGTTTGTTTGTTTAGGTTTTAGTGTTGTTAATTTGTTTAAGGGCTCAGAACAGTTTAGTATTTGTTCAAAATATTTCGCAAGTTCTTTGCAATTGTCTTGGTTATTTAGAGCTAATTGTCCGTTTTCCTTTTGGAAGCAAAGACTTTGCGGTTGATAGCCTGTTAATTTAGTTTTAAATGTTTTGTAAAAGTTTCGGGTGTTATTTTTTTGGAAATCTTTTTCTATTTCATTAAGTTGATTGTTTTCATATTTTCTTTTAGTTTGTCTAATTAGCTTCGATGTTTCTTTGCTTACTTCCAAAAAGATGTTATAGTTTATTGCTGTTTTTTGACTGTTCCAATCTTTGAATGCTTTACTTCGGCTTAATACTGCTTGCTCGCAAACTCCCCTTGCTCGCATCCCACCACGGATATTTTCTACGTTTTTGTAAAGGGACCAACTTTAAGGGCGTTTTAATAATTTTTTGTTTCAATTCTTGCCAGTTCTTTGCTGGTTGTTTATCATGCTCTTCTGTTAGAGCTGGTTGTATTTTCGTTGGGTCAAACTTTGGTATTAGCAGCCTCTTTTGAATAAGTCTTCGAGGTTTTAAGCTAAGTTTGATTCTAGTCAAGTAGTGATCCGTGTCTATATTAGCTCCTTTCCTGACTTGAACATTCAAAATCTCTTTATAATTGGGGTACGAAATGGCAACATGGTCAATTTGAATATATATATATATATATATATATATATATATATATATATATATATATATATATATATATATATATATATATATATATATATATATTGGGAATTTTTAGCGGTCAGCAGTAAAAGAAAGTGTTTAATCGTCTCAATATTTCGTCATTTTTATGACAACGACAACTTCATCAGGAGACACTAAAATATTAATAACAATAGAAATATCAGAGAATACAAACACAGAACAATAAATATATACACTTACAAATAATGTCTATAATCTTAAACGTATGCATATATAAATAATGTTCTTGAACGATACGGGCCCCAAATAGCAATTAAAAATCTTTTTTGAACACTAACGTAGTCCACATACAACTATCGAGATTGAAAAGACTAAAACACTTTCAAACAGAATATCAATTATTTGGTATTATTTGAGATGAGGACAATAAATACTACTAACACCACTAGTATCTGATTTGAAGTTCAGTTTCTTAGTAGTATTTATTGTCATCTTTTCAAATAATGCCAAATAATTAATGTTCTCTTTGAAACTTCTCCAGTCTTTTCAATCTCGATGGTTTCAGAATATCATAGTGTTTAAAAAATATTATTAATTCCTGTTTGGGGCCCGTATCGTTCAAGAACATTATTTATATTCAGACGTTTTAGATCATAGACATTATTTGTAAGTATATATATTTATTGTTCTGTGTTTGTATCCTCTATTATTTCTATGTTATTAAAATTTTAGTGCGTCCTGATGAAGTCGTCATAAAAATGACGAAATATTGAGACGATTTTTCAAAATCTTATTTGGCCTGTTCGAGTGTTGTCCGCTTCGACTAAAGAATACTTGACAATTGAATTGTATATATATATATATATATATATATATATATATATATATATATATATATATATATATATATATATATTAGATTAATCAGAAAGCTTGTAGGGATTTTCAGTTAGCTGTTCATTTAAGGCCGGTCGCGTTGGTGCGGCGGTAACAGCGTCTGCTTTGCTGAATCTGCGCTGGAGCGGTAGCTGGTTCGATTCCAGCGCTCGGATGGTTATTTTTCTTTCTTCTGTCCGTTTATCTTTCCTAAATGTTTGTGATTGTTTCTAGGCAAGAGTGTAAAATCCGACTACGAATTACCCCTCAGTCACGCCAGTTAAAGGGCTGGGTAAGGCCGGATGCCTTCTGAGAAGTGTTCTACGTTGGTCACTCGCCAGTCGGTAGGTTTCCTGATAGACTTATGGGTAGGCACATAACCAAGGGTTTATAGCCCGAGGGGGGTGCTGGCCTGGGTTTGTCGGAAGCTGATGACCGTGGTTCGGAACCCACGTTAAGCTGTAGGTCCAGTCGCTAAATAGCCTAGTTGCTGATGCGCCTCTAACCCAAACACTTTTTTTTTGTTCGTTTAACGTTTGTAAACGAAATATCTGTACTATATTCGTAATATTCTTATTATTAATTCATGTGGTATTCAATGTTTACGTTCAGATTCGCTTTGATTTACCTTCATTAAAACTGAATGCTACACCAGATTTGCACAATATATTTACACCACATTATATTTTTTATTTCAAAAAAGGTCAGAACGCTCTCCAAGCAAAAAAAAACAAAATTTGTACCGTTTACAAAGGGAATTCTGTTTGATAGACCACGATACACAAGTGTTTGCGTCGTTTCAGGGACGGAGATTTTGATCTGGAAGACCGGCATCTCACTGGCTGTCCTTCAAGCACTGATGTGGAGGAAATGAAAGTCATAATAGTCGAAGATCCGATACGGTGTGTCAGTTCCTCACGAACTTAGTGAACGATATCTTACGAACTTAAAAACGAACTTAAAAAAAATGTGATACTCGATTTCTGAAGCGGATGGTAAGTCATAATGAAAAGAGGATCGTATACAATAACATGTAAAAAAAATCGTAGGGGTTGCCATGGTTAGAGGTTTAAGTAAAGCGTAAAAAGCGTAAAAAGCACTTCGTGGGATTGGAAGGGACCCATACCTTTTGAGCTTCTTCCCGGTAACCAAACCATCAACAACCGACCTTTACTGTTCACAACTAGATCGACTTAAAACAGTAATTGTAGAAACCGGGCAGAATTAGCAAATAAAATAGGCATCGTGTTTCATCTTGACTATGCAAGGACATACGTTTCAATCAGGACCCGACAAAAATTGTTGAGCTTCAATAGAGATGTTATACCTCATGCACCTTACTTACCAAACATCGCATCCTCGGACTAACATTTATACAGTTAACGCTGGCACCAGATTGTTTTCCTCCTGTGGTAATTGTAATTACTAGAACGCTTCATTTTGTACTTTGAGTTAAAGATTTAAACCCTTACGGTTCATATATATATATATATATATATATATATATATATATATATATATATATATATATATATATATATATATATATATATATGTACAAGATGAAGCGTTCTAGTAATTACAAAATTACCACAGGAGGAAAACAATCCACTGCCAGCGTTACTGGTACAACCGGACTTTCAGATTCTGGGGCGTCCTGGCTTAAACGCAAAATCTTTCAGAGGGTATCGGAGACCTCTGGCCAACGACTGAAACCGAAAACAAAAACTTTCTTTTGAACGGTAAATATCAACTCGGTAACGTAAGTATCAAGTACACGAATTGGGACGAACATTGAATCACCAAAAAACACAAATTTTAGCTCTGCAAGAAACCAGGTTGACAGATGATAACACCTTGCACTTAGGCAACTACAGACTTTTTAAAAGTAAAACGGACAAAAAAATACTCAAAACAAAATACAATAACATCAGACGAGTCTCTCAATTCAAATATTTAGGTAAAATAATCATAGAAAACGGGTTGGAAAAAGCGGCCAATAAGGGTAGATGTCAAAAAATGGAAACTGCTTTGAGGTGTACACAAAATATTTACAACAGAAAATCTAAATACACAAAACTGAAAGATTACAACACAATTAGTAAGCCAGAATGTCTATATGCGACAGAAAGGCTCATGTTGAATAGAAAAGAAGCAAAGAAAAATCATAAGAAAAATCTTAGGTCCCAAACAAATAAATAACACAATATACCGACTTCGAGAAAATGAAGAAATCAAACAATACACAGATATACATAACGGTATGAGAAAAAGTTTTATGGACACCTAAAACGGATGAATCCGAGTAGGCTAACTAGACAAATAGTCGAATTTTATAAAAATAATAGAAGAGCTAAAGTAGAAATATTTATATGGATTGTTGCAATTAAAGAGCACCTAAGATCAGCAAATATTACACAAAATGAAATTCCGAATAGAAACTGTTTCAGACACAAGGTTAACGGTTGGGAGGTTGGCCAGAGGGAAAAATGTAGGAAGACTGGAACAGCTTGGTCTGACGAAAGGAAAAAAGATCATAGCGAAAGAATGAGATCAGTATGGCTAACAACAACAAACGCCTTTAACTGTACTTCGCCTTCGCCACCATTGCCTATACGTAAATAATAATATATATATATATATATATATATATATATATATATATATATATATATATATATATATATATATACATATATATATATATATATATATATATATATATATATATATATTTATATATATATATATATATATATATATATATATATATATATATATATATATATATATATATATATATATATATATATATATATGATAATGATATAAAACATTCGTTACGAACTTCCTGGACAGCCCGATAGAACCACAATATTATGGAACGATTAGTTTTAGTCTTAATCCATATGAAGAACCGAACTGACCATATATACAGTGTTCATTTTATTGTTATATCTCTACGTTATAAATTAATTAAGGATATGGTTTATTTGATATCGTTGTTTTTTGTTAAAAAATACGCTTTAGTTCTTATTGAAACACCTAATATCAATTACTTAATATTAAGACAAATTATCCTTTACTTTATATTACTCCACCCACCTAAGAATACCCATTTACTACATCTGTATCGAATTCAATGTCAAATACCACTTTTGGTTATAAATTGGAGCTCGAAAAGTATTTATTTCCATTGTGTAGTTTTGATTGATGGTCACGAACAGAAACTCAGTTCAAACAGTCGAAAATTGGTCCACATTCGTGAACCATTCAAGGACGTACATGTATATATTGATGTTTTCCCAATAAGGAAATTATTAAAATACGAAACAAAATTTGATTTATTATCTCAACTTGTAGTAGGAAATTTATTATTATGGGTGCGACAACAAAAAAATACAAAATATTGAATCCTAAGTAAGGTTTTTATGATGATGCAAATATAAAAAGCTTCTAGTTGAGAATCAGGTAGGTTACAATGTTTAAACAAGGAAATATTCAGTATTCAAAAGCACTGTTCTGTTTTCAGTGAGATTAAGGATTGTTTTATCAGTCATTCGGCCAGTAGTCGATTATGTCTGCCAAACGTTGACCCACACCGAGAAAACAGAAGAGTTAATTATTTATTTATAAGAAGAGCACTAATAAGACGTTTTTGCTGTGAATTGACATTGTTAAGTGTATACCTACTCAGAACGTTTTGCCAAACGAACGCTATTTGTGTTGTTTAATGATTTGGAAATTTCATGTCCGTCAAAAAATGGAATTAAGTCGTGAAAATTTCCTTGAGATGATTTACTACGACTTTCGACTAGATTATCTCAACAACAGTGCATCGATCAATTCACTTTGACTTGATGATCAACAATGATGTAATCAACTTGATGTAATCAACAAGCAAATACTTATTTATTATGATTATTACATACTGTTTAAATCTTTACAATATTTGAATTATTATTACACTTTTTATATTTTCTACTACTCTACTTTCTACTTTTTAAATATTAAATTAAAGTAATAACTAATTATGAGATCAAAGACTGCAACAACTGTTAATCGAACTTGACAACATACATTGGGATATTATTGGGCTCTGTGAAACACGAAGAAAGGGTGAAGAGTTAATCAAACTGGAACCAACTGGACACGTACTCTACACTCGAGGTACGGAAAATGGCCGATGTGGCGGAATTGGATTCCTCATCAATCGAAAGCTGAAGGACAGTGTGGTAAAATTTGAAAGTACATCCGACCGATTAGCCCAATGCGTCATTCAGCTGAATAAAAAGTTTAGGCTTCAAATTGTCCAAGCTTATGCACCAACTATAAGCCATAAAGATGAGGAAATTGAGGAATTTTATGATGATGTGGCCCAGCTTGTATACAAGGAGAAATGTAGGTACAAAATCCTGATGGGTGATTTTAATGCCAGAATTGGAACAACAAGAATAGACGAAAATGCAACTGGCCCATATGGAACTGGTGAGCGAGACAACAGAGGTGACAGATTAGTTGATTTTGCTGAAGGACAAGAACTATATATTATGAATTCATTCTATAAGAAAAATATCAGCAGAAAATGGACATGGAAAAGTCCATCTGGGCTCACAAGCGAAATTGACTACATCATGACCAACGATAAAACAATATTTACCAATGGTACTGTCCTTAACAATTTTAATGTTGGAAATGACCACCGAATGGTATGAGCAAGGGTTCGGATTGACTGTCGAAAAGAGCGCGAAAAAATGGTAAGATCAAAGAAGGGCAAGGTGGATTCTGGAAAACTGCTGGACAGAGGAAGCGATTTTGAGATTGCTTTGTCAAACCGGTTTGCTGCGTTACAAGATCCAGAGGAGGTGGAAATATCAGTTCAATATGAAGAAATCGCCAACAATGTACTTAAACGGCTGCTTCAATAGCACCAGAAGAAAAAGGTCTCAGACAAACAAATATCTCCAGTGGGACCATTGATTTAATGAAGAAACGGCGAGCAATGAGAAATGCAGGTAGTCCTTTTGGCAGGGTCGAGTACACTGAGCTCTGCAAAACTATAAGAAAACGTATCAGAGAGGACACGCGCCGATTCAATATGCAGCTAGTGCAAAAAACCCTGGAAGAAAACAAAGGAATTAACAAAGCTAAACAGAAGCTGAGAAACAAAAGAACGCAAATATATGCTTTAAAGGCGCAGGGCGCGTACCGAAATGTTAAAGATTGTCAGAAGGTTTTATTCCCAGTTATATGAAGATCAGAGCCAGTCAGGGACAGCAATACCCACGGAAGAACAATATATAATGCCAGATATCCTAGTAGAGGAAGTAACAAATGCTATAGAATTGATGAAGAACGGCAAGGCTCCAGGAAAGGATAGTGTAACTGTCGAAATGCTAAAAGCTGGTGGTCGGACGTTACATAAAACACTGGAAAAAGTATACTCAAAATGCCTCAAAGAACAGAAAGTACCTGACTTATGGAAAAATGCAGAAGTGATCCTTTTACATAAAAAAGGAGCACAGGAAGATTTAAAGAACTACCGTCCAATAAGCCTCCTATCAGTGATGTACAAAATTTTCAGTAAGATAATTTCTAAAAGAATATTAAAAATACTGAATGACGCACAACCAAGAGAACAAGCAGGATTCAGAAGTGGATTCAGTACAATGGATCACATCCAGGTTGTACAGCAGGTCATAGAAAGGCACAACGAATACACCATGCCACTGTGCTTGGCTTTTATCGACTACAAAAAAGCATTTGATTCCATCTCAAAGCATGCGATAATGGATGCACTGCTTAGCCAATGTGTAGAGAGAACCTATGTAAACCTATTAGAATCGATATATGATGGAGCTACAGCCACAATTCACCTTGATGATCTTGAAGTGGGAATTAATATAGAACGAGGTGTACGGCAGGGTGGCGCAATATCGCCTATTCTTTTCTCGGCTGGCCTTGAAGAAGTATTCCGTAAACTGGATTGGGAACAGGATGGTGTAAAGATCAATGGTGCAAACTTAAACCATCTTAGATTTGCAGACGATATTATTCTCATTTCACAAGACCCAGAGGAGCTGCAAAGACGCATACAAGAACTGCAAAGGGTTGGCGAACCACTTGGCTTGAAAATAAGCCTGAAAAAGAGTCAGGTTATGTTCAATAACTTCGCTCAGGACAGAAGAATTTCAGTTTTAGGAAGGGATTTAGAGATTGTGGACAGCTTTGTATATCTTGGGCAGAGGATTTCAATGGAGGGGAATACCGCCCGGGAGGTGGAACGGCGTGTTAAATGTGGCTGGCAGGCATTTGGTAGGCTCAACATAGTGTTTAAGAGCAGACTCCCACTTTGCCTGAAAAGAAAAGTATTCGATCAGTGCGTTCTACCCGTTATGACATACGGAAGTGAAACCTGGACACTCACATCGCAATCAATTCAAAAACTTCGGGTGGCACAGAGGGGAATGGAAAGATGTATGCTTGGCATTACAAGACGAGACAGAAAGTCCTGCGCATGGATCAGGGAACAAACAAAAGCCTGTGACATCATTGGAAGAGTAAAACAGTTGAAATGGAGATGGGCGAAGACCCTCCGAAACGTTAACGTTAAAAGTTTGTATTTTTTATAACATTTTTATATTTTTAAAATTTTGTTCGTTAGATAAATTTATTACAAAAAAGAATCACTGTGAAATTTGTCTCCGTTTGGTTTTTTGTTTTTACCTAGTGATTCTTTATTTACATAAGAACAAATATTTTTGATATTTTATTAGTTGTAGATTGTGGCGAAAAAAACCAAAAAAAAAATCCATGAACACACCAGAATCATTCAGACATTATTCAAAGACTCTTCTCGGCATTTCAGCATGATACTAGCATGGTTAGTAAAATGTGCGACGAGAATTTAAGTAAAATGTTTTGGTATTTAATGGTAGTGTCTTCGAATTTAGTTAAACCGTTTACTTTCTGTAATGGCAAACAGGAACATAAAAGTAAACAAGCAATTAGTATAAGTTGTATAAATGTTTATGTTCAAGATACGATATGCGGTGAATATATTTTGAATTTAATTCAAATATGTAAACTAAAAACTGCATTTTTTTGTTCTCCAGTATATAAGAAACAAACTCATTATATTGGTGATATATATTCATTTTGAAGCAAACAAGCGTCGAAAATTATGTATATATTCCAAAAAAACAAATACCAAATCAATATTTAGGTACTCTATCTATGCTAGTTAATTCGTGAACGGCTTAACCACAATTATGAAAGACATAGAAATGTAGTTCTGACCTTGTTACATATAAATAACAAAATCTATTAAAATTACTGAACCATTAATTTGAAAAATATATTGTTGATTAGATAGAGAATGTTTAATAATTTCTACGTTGATTGTAAACATATACATAACGAAAAACTAAGCATTATTCAATGCAGCAGTTTATTTTTCGGTAATATTATTTTATTATTTCTTCGTATTAATTGTTAGTTAATTAGAGTTTACATTATAACAATTTATTTTTTTCTCGCCTCATTTGTATTTAGTTTAAACAAAATGATGTCGGTAAATTCAGATGTATAATTAATGATCACTTGCCTGAAAAAAACTGAACAGTTCTTAATAAAAGTTTGTTATTGCTTTATAGCTTCTATAGATTTCAAAATGAATGCAATATTTATATTATTATTATTTGATATTATATCCAAAGAAGTTGACTGAAAAACCAATAAAATATTGGATTGAAGCTGCACCTGTATCAGAAAAGTTGGGAATCGTGACAGTCTTTAAAAGCAAACGAATTTCCAGAACTAAAAGGCAACACGACGAAATCTGCGAGGACGAATTAAGAACACTAGACGTGACTCAACTGGTTTTCAAAGATATAAAAGCAGTATTTTATAAAATTTTAACAGAAATAGAAACCAAAAACGCGAAGAACCTAAATGAAAAGTTCGTCCTTCTCAGTGGCTATGCGTTGGTAAATATCTTGCAAGAAAAACAAATAAAATTCGGGATCGAAAAAGCTGCACCTGTATCAGAAAAGTTGGGAATCGTGCCAGTCCACAAAAGCAATCAAATTTCCAGAAGAAAAAGGCAACACAACGAAATCTACGAAAACGAATCAAGAACACTAGACCCGACTCACCTGGTTTTCAAAGATATAAAAGCAGTATTTGACAAAATTTTAACAGAAATGGAAACCAAAAACGCAAAGAACCTAAATAAAAATTTCGCCTTTCTCAATGGCTATGCGTTTGTAAATATCTTGCCAGAAATGAGAGAAAAACCAATTGAATACTGGATTGAAGAAGCTGCACCTATATCAGAAAAGTTGGAAATCATACCAGTCCTCAAAAGCAAGAAAATTTCCAGAAGGAAAAGGCAACACGACGAAATCTGCGAGAACGAATCAAGAACATTAGACCAGACTCGGTTGCTTTCCAAAGATATAAAAGTAGTATTTGAGAAAATTTTAACAGAAATAGGAACCAAAAACGTGAAGAACCTAAATAAAAATGTCGTCTTTCTCAATGGCCATGCATTTGTAATATCTTGCCAGAAATGAGAGAAAAACTAATAGAATACTGGATTGAAGAAGCTGCACCTATATCAAAAAAGTTGGGAATCATGTCAGTCCTTAAAAGCAAACAAATCTCCAGAAGAAAAAGGCAACACAACGAAATCTACGAGAACGAATCAAGAACACTAGACCCGACTCAGCTGGTTTTCAAAGATATAAAAGCACTATTTGATAAAATTTTAACAGAAATGGAAACCAAAAACGCGAAGAACCTAAATGAAAATTTCATCTTTTTCAATGGCCATGCGTTTGTAGTATCTTGCCAGAAAAGAGAGAAAAACCAATAGAATACTGGATTGAAGAAGCTGCATCTATATCAGAAAAGTTGGGAATCACGTCAGTCCTCAAAAGCAAACAAATCTCCAGAATAAAAAGGCAACAGGACGAAATCTGCATGGACGAATTAAGAACACTAGACCCGACTCAGCTGCATTCCAAAGATATAGAAACCTAAATGAAAACTTCGTCTTCCTCAATGGCTACGCGTTTATAAATAAATCAACTGAAGATCTGCAGAAAATGGAGCCGATTCAGCTCCAAATATTCCAGAGACTTCAAGCAAGTTGATTTCGGCCAGGAACTCGCAAACATGACTTGTTACAAGGGTGAATCAAATATAAACCGGAATTGTTTTATACATAATTATTGATAATTTTTCGACATAGTCTTCTCCACGCTCTACACATTTTTCCCAGCGGTTTAGAAATTTGTGAATTCCTTGCTCGTAGAAATTTTGAGTTCGGATCATCAGCCAATTGCGCACGAAGTCCGCCGTCTTGACCGTTGTCCAATCGTACCTCTCCAAGTATTGCAAGGGCGCAAACAAAAAATAATTACAGGTTCTGGGGTGTATGGAGGGTGTTCAAGGGTGTCCCAATTCATATTATTCAGTTTGTTCAACTGGAAAAAGTGCTATGAAAATTGGTTCAAACGTAGGCAAAAGTATATCGATCATCGCCGAGAATATTTTGAAAAATAATAAAACCATTTTCAATGATAAATATTTGTCATTATTTATTATTCCGGATATATAAATAGCAACTATATTCCCAAAGGAAATAAACTGTGAAATATAATACTGGAGGTGTCGGCAGAGATCTATAAGTGCATGTTGAGTAGTAAGAGAGTTTTCTTTGACTGGGACAGTTTTCCAGTCTATGAATATTTGGGAGTGTTGCGATGTTACAAGTGTTGGAGGTATGGACATAAAGCGGCAAAGTGCAGTCAACAAGATGTTTGTCCTTTATGTAACAAACATCATAAAAGCTCAGAATGTAATTCAAATACAAAGGAGTGTACTAATTGTAAATTTGCACATGATGTCCTGAAGATACCACATATTAAATATGATCACACAGTGTTTGAAAAAAATTGCGAATGTTATAAACGAGCTGTTGAAAGAATGAAGAACAGAACTAAGTATGCATAGAAACAACTTGATTGCTTCAGTGCGTCCACTAGCAATATAGATATATTGCATATTAATATACAGGGAATGACGACCCACATGTTGCAGCTGAGGCAGTTTGTAGAAGATAGAAACCCATTGATCTTGTGTGTTACTGAAACTCATGTAACACGAGATGTAGAAGAGAACGAAATTAATATAACTGGATATACGGCTGTTGTATGTTATTCGGATAGTCGTCATACGGGGGGTGCTATTATTTATATTAAATCTGGCTTGAAATATTGGGTGGTTTCTGTCGAGACAGTTCTAACCAGTTACTGGGTCGTAACAGTTAAGATACAGATAAATAAGCTGTTTTTCTTGGTAGCGACCTACTATAGATCGCCTAGTGCCTCTGTAGGTGACTTTTTAAACTATTTGGAAGACAATCTAAGTGACAATGAATTTCAAAGAAATAAAACCTTTCTTCTGGGTGATATAAATATCGATTTATTGAAGAACAGCAGTGAGTCTAGAAGGTTGAAAGACATTATCAGTGGAGCAGGTTTCACACAGATTGTTACTAGGGAAACCCACAATAGTGGTATCTCACAAACACTGATTGATCACATAATTACCAATGATTTTGGAGCTGTGGTGCTTGGTAGAGATTTTCCGATGATAACCGATCATGAGATTATTGGCACCGAGTTCATTGAGACTATAGTATGTACAGAGTTGAAAACTTATTTTGAAACCAATAAATTGTTATTTTCTGCTCAATCAGGGTTTAGGACAAAACATTCTTGTGAGACGGCTATTCAGTATGTCTGCGCAACATGGAGGAGCGATATAAAGGTCGGAAAAACTGTGCTTAGTGTATTTATAGATTTAAAGCGAGCATTCGAAACTATTGACCGGGATATACTGTGTAAAAAATTATTAAGTTATGGTTTAAGATCGAAAGCCTTAAAATGGATCAAGAGTTACTTAACAGACATACATCATAGGACGAGGGTTGAGGGAAAAGTGTCGGCAAAGAGGGAAAGTGCGTGGGGAGTTCCTCAGGGTAGTGTTTTGGGCCCGTTGCTTGATATATATCAACGAAATTTCTACAATATTGGATAAATGTTTTATTAGTCTTTTTGCAGATGATACTCTCATATCTGTGTCTGGGTATAATTTGCCTGAGATGGTTGAAACATTGAATAGTGAACTGGCAATACTATTTAGATGGCTATGAAAAAATAAACTTAAACTAAACGAACTGAAAACAAGGTGCATGGTGATAGGGTCTAAAGCAAACTGCAAAAGATTTAATGAATTAGGGTTAAAAATAAATATAAATAATTGTGATATTGAAATTGTAAATGAAATTAAATACTTAGGAGTACTGTTGGATCCTCAGCTAACATTTTGTAATCATGTCAGTTATCTATGTAGAAAGATTGGGAAAAAATAGGGTTCTTTAGTCGTATATCGTCACATTTATCACCATGGTCCAAGAGGCTTGTATATAATACTATAGTTTTACCCCATTTTACCTATTGTATGTCTGTGCTGATATCATGTAATAAGGAGAGTATTGGTAGACTTCAAATACAGCAGAACAAGGCTATGCGTGTACTATTGAACTGTAATAGGTATACACCGATAGAGGTAATGTTGCGGTCATTGGATTGGTTTTAAGTTGCGCGGGCCATTGAAGGGGCTAACATTGGAGTGATATATAAAATAAAACATAATTTGTTGCCCGATTATATGAATAATTTTTTGGTACAAAGAGTAAATATGCATTCTTACGATGTCCGTTCTAAGAACAATTATGATGTACCAATTGTGAGAACTACTACTCTCCAGAAGACATTGTTCTGGGAAGATGTTTGTCTCTTCAATGCTTTGCCCGCCCACATAGGGAGCGCTCTTATTGTGCATGTATTTAATAGACTGTTAAATTATTATTTGAAGCAATAGAGTGTTTTATCATTTGACAATGTTGGTTATTGCCTTTTGATTGTATTTTCTTTTGTTAAGATTTTTTAGAATTTTTCTTACTTTTATTTTTTTTTTGTATATTGATTTTGTTTTGTTACTATTAGCTCCATATGCTAAATAAAGTGTGTATTTATTTATTTATTTAACTCTCGTACACACGCACACGCGATCATGTGGGAAGCGTCGGCAACAGTCAGATTGCGCGAAACCATTCGCGACCCACACTGGTATGCATGAAAAGTGGCAAATAGGCACGTGGAGAACAAGAATCGCAAGAGATTTGTTTTTGAATATTCTTTACGTGCCAACTTAAAACTTTTCATGCCTTATTCTAGCTTGTATAAAACACATCTTCTGTGGCTAATCGTCCTCAAGTTCACGCGAAAAAGTATAACGATCTCAGTCGGTAAACCGGTGAACTCAGTCCCAGGGTGTTGCGGGAGGCTAGAAGCGGCCACCGTGTGACATTCGTCCTTGTCCAAGTGAATGCCGGTAAGGTATTTGGAGAGTGGCGTTGGTCGGCGGCTGTTGCCGCGGCACTGACCAGTTATCGGATAGGCCTTTCACCATTGCCTGGCGGAATTTTCGTACGATTGATCTCAGACTGTCACAGACACACAAGCGCTCGCGCGCGCGCCCGCAATTAGAATTGGATTAATTTGATTATGTTTAATAAACGCCCGTTTAAAATTTTAAACTGCCTTGAAAGAAATACTTTACATAATAATTATAGGCACGAGGAAAATAATAATTTAGTGGAATTAAGTTATAAAGAAGAGAAAGTACAAAAATACCAAACACTGTAATATACAGAGTGTCCCATAACAACCGCCAAAGAGCAACCGGTGATAGTAGAGATCAAAATAAGAAGATTTAGTCAATAAATGTATTGGCAACTGTTAGTCATTAAAAAGATGCTGCGTGTTAAAAGTTAAACTAAATTTTCGAAAAATTGAGTTAATTTATAAACGGTTGAAGATATCAGGTTTAAAATCGGAATAGTTGGGGTTTTCAAAGGCGACAAATCCAAATTTGGCACTAGCTTAAGCCTAGTTCCTAGAGGGCGTTTGCTACCTACTTTGTGAGGAATTAACTCGCTCATATTTTTTGACAAAGCTGAATCATAATTTTCACAAAAAAAAGGTACCCTTGGTCAATATCGATATCTCAGGTCATTTGCGAGATATTCGTGTTCACTGCACATCTTCTTGTTCATGCGAGATATTCGTTTTCATTGCACATCATTGTACATCTTGTCGATGGCTGAAAAATATGCAATTCACAAAGTCTGTTTTGAATGTTGAATACAAATTATTACATACCGATGACAACTGTCATTGTTTTCCATCCCTTCTATAAAACGTAGGTGGAAACAAGTTCCTCTAGTCTTGAGTTGGTATTTAATAATTTGTAAAAAATGCCAAGACTTAATCAGTTTCCTAACCGTGATTTACGGGATATGCCCTGCGTTTATGTACAAGTAAATTTCAATAATCGTACTGCAGTTAGAAGGTATGAAAAGCTCTACCCAACCAGAATCATCCCAAATTGACAAATGTTTCAAAGAATTTTCAATCAGTTAAGCGAAACAGGCGAAAAAGTTCGCTTTAACACAACAATCCTGGCGGATGACCGAAACCTATAACGGAAGAACAAGAGGACATTTTGGTTAAGATCACGGAAAATCCTGAACTAAATACTAGGCGTTTGAAGGCATCTATAGGAATTAACAAATCTACCATTTCAAAAGTTCACAATAAAGAAAAATTGTTTCCTTATAATTTTTAGCCTGTTCAAAATTTATTGCCATAAAATTTGTCGACTAGATCAGAATGTTGTCAAAATCTACTACATAAAAAAACGAAGACCTCATGTTCCTGAAAAAGATATTGTTTACTGACGAGGCAACGCGGAATTTTTAACTGGGGAAATAATCATTGTTACACCCCGAAAAATCCACACCTACCAAGAAAGCGACATTTCCAGCACGAATTTTCAATTAACATTTGGTGCGGCATTATCGACAATTTTTTAATCCGCCTATTTGAGTTTCTGCAAAGACTGAATGGAGATCAATATGTGCAGTTTTTAAAAAATTATTTATTAGACCTTTTCAACGGTATACCTCTAAACGTAAGACAAGACATGTACTACATGTAAGATGGGGCGCCACCGTATTTTACTGCTGCAGTGCGAAATCATTGGAATCAACGTTTTCCACATCGATGGATTGGACGTGGTGGTGCGTTTCCTTGGCCACCTTGTGGCCCAAACATTAATCCGTTAGATTTTTGTTTGTGGGGGTCATATTAAGTCTTTAGTTTATCATGATAAAATCAATACACGAGAAAACTTTCACAAAAAAAATTAACAAGCAGCCAATGTTATTAGAAATGAAGAAAATATCTTCTCAAATGGGAGACGTCACTTAACAAAGCCTACGAAAGTGTATTGAGGTAAACAGTGGACACTTTCAACGGCCTATTGAAGTATTTGTTTTCAATAAAGTCCGTTGTATTTTTGACATCTTAATGTTTTTTTTGAATGTCTTGAATCTTCAACCGTTTTTAAATTATATCAATTTTTCGAAAATTTAGTATCTTTTTAATAACTAACATTTACCAACACATTTATTGACTAAAACACTCTGTATAATTTATACTGGGAGTTAAAAAATATAGAATATAGAGTATAGAACAATGATGAAAAATAAAGTGATTTTTATTTCAAAATATACGCGCGTAAAACATCGATACAACCAGTCTTTAAGTTGGTATGACTGACCTTCAATTCTTCTGTTGGAACCTTTGGTGTGATATACTAAACTTGAAGAGATTTACCACTAAACACCAAAACGCTTTTTTGAACTGCTCGACGAACGTTTCGCTAACCATGTTAGCATCATCAGGAGATGATTTAATCTAATTCTAAAACTAAGCTATGTTCTATTTATATGAAAACCATACCTAACAAAGCGTGTAAAAATCATGAACCGTGAAGTGTACTAAGCCTTACATTTATAATTGAAAAAGTTGACTGAAAGGAATCGGTCCTTTATCTCGGTTCATGATTTTCTTACATTTTTCTATTTTAATGCTTTCATATGCATCCAAAGCCCTATTATTATTAACACTTTTAATTAGTCTTAAATTACTAATATCTATAGATTTTTATACTGAAGCATTTGTGATCGTCTGTATATGATGGAAAAGATCCAGAATGCGAGAAAATGGGTATCACGTCAGCTGAACGATAGCATGTTTTCATATATATCCAAATTCCTATTATTATTATTAACACTTTTAATTAGTCGTAAATTACTAATATCTATACTGTGGTCATGTTCGATTGCATGTTGGGCAACACAAGATTTTTCATTTCTCCCATATCTAATGCGGGCAATATGTTCTTTATATCTTGTCAATATGGATCTTTTTGTTTGCCCAATATACCTTCGATCACAGTCTTGACAGCTAATTTCGTAAATCCCCGACTTTTCATATTTCTACTTTATCCTTTGTATTACCCAGAACTTCTCTTAATTTATTATATGGTTTATACACAACCTTAATGTCCACTTTTTTCAAAATTTTGTCTAGTCCTCTTGTTAATTGGGCATCGAATGGTATTACCATGAATTTCTTTGTGTTCTGATCATTTTGAAAAGTCGAAGATTCTTTCAATAATTTTCTGAACTTACGTTTTCTAATTAGTTTGGAATAACCTTAACCCTGGAAGAAAACAAAGGAATTAACAAAGCTAAACAGAAGCTGAGAAACAAAAGAATGCAAATATATGCTTTAAAGCGTGAGGATGGCACAGTGTGCAGGACGCGTACCCAAATGTTAGAGATTGTCAGAAAATATTATTCCCAGTTATATGAAGATCAGAACCAATCAAAGACAACAATACCCACAGAAGAACAAATGGCAGATATCCTAGTGGAGGAAGTAACAAATGCTATAGAATCGATGAAAAACGGCAAGGCTCCAGGAAAGGACAGTGTAACTGTCGAAATGCTAAAAGCTGGTGGTCGGACGTTACATAAAACACTGGCAAAATTATACTCAAAATGCCTCAAAGAACAGTACCTGACTTATGGAAAAATACACCAAGCACTGTGCTTGGCTTCTATCGACTACGAAACAGCATTTGATTGCATCTCAAAGCATGCGATAATGGATGCACTGCTTAGCCAAGGTGTAGAGAGAGCCTATGTAAACCTATTAGAATCGATATATGATGGAGCTACAGCCACAATTCACCTTGATGATCTTGAAGTGGGAATTAATATAGAACGAGGTGTACGGCAGGGTGACGCAATATCGCCAATTCTCTTCTCGGCTGGCCTTGAAGAAGTGTTCCGTAAACTGGATTAGGAACAGGATGGTGTAAAGATCAATGGTGCAAACTTAAACCACCTTAGATTTGCAGATGATATTATTCTCATTTCACAGGACCCAGAGGAGCTGCAAAGACGCATACAAGAACTACAAAGGGCTGGCGAACCATTTGGCTTGAAAATAAACCTGAAAAAGAGTCAGGTTATGTTCAATAACTTCGCTAAGGACCGAAGAATTTCAGTTTTAGGAAGGGATTTAGAGATTGTGGACGTGTTGTGGACAGGTTGTGGCTGGCAGGCATTAGGTAGGCTCAACATAGTGTTTAAGAGCAGACTCCCACCTTGCCTGAAAAGAAAAGTCTTCGATCAGTGCGTTCTACCCGTTATGACATACGGAAGTGAAACCTGGACACTCACATAGCAATCAATTCAAAAACTTTGAGTGGCACAGAGGAGAATGGAAAGATGTATACTTGGCATTACAAGACGAGACAGAAAGTCCTGCGCATGGATCAGGGAACAAACAAAAGTCTGTGACATCATTGGAAGAGTAAAGCAATTGAAATGGAGATGGGCAGGCCATATAGCGAGGCGATGGGACGACAGATGGACCAAGGCAATCCTGGAGTGGATACCGCTTGATCGCAAACGTCCGCGAAGAAGACCGAAAGCATGATGGATTGATGACATTATTAAGTATATTGGACCCGAGTGGCAGAGGAAAGCCCAGGACCGTGAAAGTTGGAAGCATGCTGAAGAGGCCTTCATCCTGCAGTGGATCGATACAGGCTGATGATGATGATCTATATATATATATATATATATATATATATATATATATATATATATATATATATATATATATATATATATATATATATATATATATATATATATATATATATATATATATATATATATATATATATATATATATATATATATATATATATATATATATATATATATATATATATATATATATATATATATATATATATATATATATATATATATATATATATATATACATATAATTTAACAAATTAAATAAAACAAATGTTTGCTTTGTTATTTATCGCTAAAAATCAATCAGTTCACTGACTTTTCAGTTTGATAATCTACCATTGTTTACGAAACTATACTCACGAAGTCAAAAAAATAAAATAAGTGATAAATACCAAAATAAAAATATTATTTAATTTGAAAAATGAACTATCACAAACTAACGGACAAATCAATCAATTATTAGTAATAATTTATTAATTTTCTTTGTAAATAATTTAAAATAAAATAACTTACAAATATGCTGATACTAATCTGATAAACTTATGTCTTAAGCCGAGTTTATTTTCGTCTTTTGTTCTCTTAGTATGACTATTTCAGTTCCTATGAGCGCAAGGTCACATTACGAAGAAATTATTTAACATAATTTACAGTAGTTTTTGTTAACAACAAAAATCCGGGTTCAGTAGTTAGAAACTTTGTTAGAATCGAAAAATATAGCTTAGTAATACAATCTGATTAGTTTGCAATGGTTGTTCTTGATTAGCAAGACTAACATACCAAAACATTTTGTTTTTTTTTTAGGTTTTTTTAGTTTTTGCTCGTTGTTTTGGTAGTCACTAGATCTTATTCGTTAGATAGTTAATTAAACTACTTACATAGATCACTACAAAAATGTCCGCAAACAATAAGAATAAATCATTTCTTCTGTTGAACCTTTGAAGTGAAACACTACTGTTTTTAATCATGATCAAATTGAATCATCTCCCGATAACGATGAGATGGTTAATGAAACACGCATCGGAAAATTAAAAACAAGTAATTGCATTAAGGGTTTCGAAAAATCTCCATGAATTGAACCAGAGGCCAACGCCCAGTAAAAAAACAATGGTATTGTGTAGTTTTGGCAAATGCAGGATTTTAAGGCCTTTTTTTTCGAATTAAACTCGCTCTTTAATCAAGTTTAAAAACTTTTTTTAAACCTGGCCCTCGGAAACAAGGAATTAATAGAAGCACGTGTGGCACGTGTAGTAGTCAACAAAATACGGCCACTGTTCTCATGAATGTTGTCAGAGCGATAACTTTGACGATGTCCCAGGGCCTCTTCGGACATCGCACCATTCCATGCGTGATTTTATCTTCAACGGCGGTTTTGATTATCCGCGGTTTATACTACATTTTCAATCGAATTATGTAGCAGCGGGGTGCTTTTTTTCGCATGTCGCAGGCCCGTTGGTTACGCATTTACATAGTTTGTATATATCATTATTCAAACGAAGTTGGTGTTTAGGTAGAATCTTGTCTTGAATTTAATTACTTAGTTATATCTATATATCCGAAGCGAAATGTAAGGACCGTTGATACAAAAATTAAATTGTTAGACTGACTTGCAGGTGAAACGTATGCTAGTGCCGCGAAACAGATTAAAGTGAATGAATCTACAATAATAACAATAAAAAAGAATCAGCAATCTATTCAAGCCAGTGTTCCACATGCGGTACTAGTGCCAGCAATAAAGTTAGGTGTTTCTCGTGACCTCTAACAATGGAAAAGATTGAAAAAGGGCACCGAATTTGCATCGAAGATCAAACAAAAAGAAGAATGCATCTTAGCTGAATTATTAAAAAAAAGCTAGGCGTCTTTTCGAGAAACTCTAAGCTAGTAATGGTTGGTTTGAAGATTTTAAAAAGCGTAAAAATTACTTAGTTAGCTTCTGCAGATCACGAAGTGGCTAATCGGTATCTGACAGAGTTCAAACAATTGATTGAAAGCAACGGTTATGAACCAGATCAGATATTTAATGCCGATGAGGCAGGTTTATTTTGGAAGAGGATGTCTGCTCGAACCTTTGTGTCTTAAACCGAAAGATCCGCTCCAGGATTTAAAACTAGAAAGGAAAAGTGACAGTCTTCTCTTTTGCTCTAATGCTTCAGGTAACCATATTATAAAGCCACTGTTCGTATACAAATCTCTTAACCCACGTGTTCTAAAAAATAAAAACAAAAATGATCTACCGGTATTTTGGAGAGAGCATATAAAAAAGGTTGGGTGACTGCAACATTATTTACCACCTGATTTCTGAACTGTTTTGTACCCAGTGTTAGGCAATATTTGGCCTGAAAATTGTTGGCATTTCAAGATTTACTTCTTATTGATAATGCTCCCGGCCATTCTAAAGTTTGCTGATCCAAATATAGAAGTTTGCTTCCTACCTCCTAACACTACATCACTGATACAACAATTAGATCAGGGAATAATAGCAGCGTTTAAAAGATATTACTTCAAATGCACTTTCAGTTATATATTGAATAGCATGGAATAAAATCCTGATTTCACTGTTAATATTGCCCATTGCATAACATTTATCAAATAAGCAGCTAATGAGTTATGTTCATCAACATGGAATTCCTGTTGGAGAATGTTATGGCCAGATACGTCAGCAGTTCCTGACAAAGCAATAGAAATAGAAATAGAAATTAATATATATATATATATATATATATATATATATATATATATATATATATATATATATATATATATATATATATATATATATATATATATATATATATATATATATATCCGTAATCTGGTTTCGGAACAAGATAGAATAAGGATTAATGGTGCGTACTTAAATCATCTTAGATTCGCAGATGATATCGTTCTTCTTTCACAAGACCCAGATGAGCTGCAAAGACACGTACAAGAATTGCAAAGGGTTGGGGAACCATTTGGTTTGAAAATAAACCAGAAGAAGGGTCAGGTCATGTCCAATAAATTTGCTGAGGACAAAAATATTTCTATTTAAGGAACGAATTTGGAAGTTGTGGATCACTATATATATCCTGGGCAAAGGGTTTCAATGGAAGGGGACACCGATCGGGAGGTGGAACGACGCGTTAAATGTGGCTGGCAGGTATTTGGCAGGCTCAACATAGTGTTTAAGAGCAAACTACCACTTTGTCTGAAAAGAAAAGTCTTTGATCAGTGTGTCCTGCCCGTTATGACATACGAAAGTGAGACCTAGACACTCACATCACAGTCTTTTCAAAAAGTTCGAGTAGCACAGAGGGGAGTTAAAGATGTATGCTTGGCATTACTAGACGGGATAGAAAGACCTGCACATGGATCAGAAAACAAACGAAAGTGAATGACATCATTGGAAGAATAAAGCAATTGAAATGGAAGTGGGCAGGCCATGTAGCGAGGCGATGGGACGAAAGATGGACCAGGGCGGTCCTGGACTGGATACCGCTTGATCGTAAACGTTCACGGAGAAGACCGAAAACATGATGGACTGATGATATTATTAAGTATATTGGACCAGAATGGCAAAGAATGGCAGAAATGTAAATACAGAAAATCCCTCGCCAGCTGCGGCTCTCTATCTGCAACGGAACTCCCGCCCTTTACTATACGTAAAGTAATTTAAGAAAGTTTCTTTAAAAAATCTAGTTTCCCATGGACCACCTTACAGTCCTAATATTGTTCCATCAAAATGTAATATATTTAAATTTAATAAATACAGATTTTATCTAATAATACAATTTAATTTTTAGGCCAGGATTTAAGCAATCGATAAAATTAATTTTGCTTATTAACCGAACATTCGAAAGGTTTTTAATTCAATTCGACAGAGAATTTTTCATTATTTCAAATCGACCACATGGTCTCCCAGTGCGTATTGTGCATGACGTTTTTGTTTCAATCGAAACGAAAGCCGATATGCCAGCTGTCACCTGTCGAGAGTCACATGTGAATTGGTCAAGAACGTCAGAAGGTTAACTTTTATTCGTAATTGATTAGAGAGAATTCTATGATTCTGTCGGATTAAATTAGTTCGTTTTCTCTGGCACTTTATATCAGAATGTTCATTATTTTGCTTTCATAGATTTCTAATAAGACCCTAGTTTTTTTTCTTCTCTTTACTTCTTATTGAAACATAACTGGCATTTTTAACGAGATCAAGAATTTGCTGTTGTGGAAATTGTTAAAGCAAGAAAACAATCCAGTTTGCTTTCTTGGTCTAGTTAGAGACTGTAACGATAATCATACTCACATCAATCTCACAGCCATGATTGCATCAGAACCAGAAAATTGTATCTATTCTCCTCGCAATTAATAAAGTTGGACGAAGAAATTCGCATAAAATGCCCAACATTTAAAAATCTTGAGTGAAGAATTCACGAACCCATGATGGTTTACATTATCCCCCAAATTCACCATACCTGGCGTCCTACTAGACTGATTTACTCCAATCACTGAAGAATTATCTGAACGAAAACACGTTCAGACGATACAGCCGATTTAAATGGTCATGGTTTTACGTTTCACGCGCTTTCCAAACGTTCAAAATTCGCCCAATTAATAAGGGTTTAAAGCCAGAAATCTGTCTCGGGACACATTTTGATTGACGTTTTGATGGTGGCTAAAGGAATGGGCAAAGCACCTACGTGGTTTTTGCATGACCTCTATTATGGTGGGTGACATTTTATACACTTGATCTTTAACAAAACTCCTTAAGAAAAAATCTAGTTTTGTTAAATCCGGGTATCTGGCTGGCTACGGTACACGACGAAAATTGTTTTGCAAAATATTGAGAAAGCTATCCCCATTAACTCTAATTTCAAAAAAATATAGCCCTAGGAGACGATCTCCGATAAAACCAGCCCACACATAACTTGCCTCACATATAATACACAATCTTGGATTTTCACTGGAAGTTGAAGTCGGTTGACATATCCATTTTTGTGGAAAGTTCATCCTCATCCGTGAACAAAATATATTTGAAAAAGCTTCTTATCTATGTTTTGCTATTGCCTTTGCTATTGCTCAGTTACAAAAATCAAGCATTCGATCTAAACCACTTCGATTTAGTTCTTGAACCAATTATATATGAGACGGACAAAATTTATATTTTCTAGTTATATATACATACTACTATATATATATATATATATATATATATATATATATATATATATATATATATATATATATATATATATATATATATATATAAATCTAGTTTTGTTAAATCCGGGTATCTGGCTGGCTACGGTACACGACGAAAATTGTTTTGCAAAATATTGAGAAAGCTATCCCCATTAACTCTAATTTCAAAAAAATATAGCCCTAGGAGACGATCTCCGATAAAACCAGCCCACACATAACTTGCCTCACATATAATACACAATCTTGGATTTTCACTGGAAGTTGAAGTCGGTTGACATATCCATTTTTGTGGAAAGTTCATCCTCATCCGTGAACAAAATATATTTGAAAAAGCTTCTTATCTATGTTTTGCTATTGCCTTTGCTATTGCTCAGTTACAAAAATCAAGCATTCGATCTAAACCACTTCGATTTAGTTCTTGAACCAATTATATATGAGACGGACAAAATTTATATTTTCTAGTTATATATACATACTACTATATATATATATATATATATATATATATATATATATATATATATATATATATATATATATATATATATATATATATATATATAAATCTAGTTTTGTTAAATCCGGGTATCTGGCTGGCTACGGTACACGACGAAAATTGTTTTGCAAAATATTGAGAAAGCTATCCCCATTAACTCTAATTTCAAAAAAATATAGCCCTAGGAGACGATCTCCGATAAAACCAGCCCACACATAACTTGCCTCACATATAATACACAATCTTGGATTTTCACTGGAAGTTGAAGTCGGTTGACATATCCATTTTTGTGGAAAGTTCATCCTCATCCGTGAACAAAATATATTTGAAAAAGCTTCCTATCTATGTTTTGCTATTGCCTTTGCTATTGCTCAGTTACAAAAATCAAGCATTCGATCTAAACCACTTCGATTTAGTTCTTGAACCAATTATATATGAGACGGACGAAATTTATATTTTCTAGTTATATATACATACTACTATATATATATATATATATATATATATATATATATATATATATATATATAATTCACGTATGGGCCCTGGCGGACCACGCGAAGTACAGTTAGAGGTGTTTGTTGTTGTTAGCCTTCCTTTGCGCCCGTACTAATTTCATTAGCAGTCTTCCTACATTTTTCTCTCTGGCTAACCTCCCAAACGTTAACCTCGTTAACCTTATGTCTGAAACAGGCTCTATCCTGAATTTTACTTTGTGTAATATTTGCTAATATAAGGTCCTCTTTAATTGCTGCAATCCATTTAATTATTTCTACTTTAGCTCTACTCCTATTTTTGTAAAATTCGACTATTTGTCTAGTTGGCCTACTCCGATTCAGCCATTTTATGTGTTCGTAAAATTTAAGTCTTCTTTTTCTCATATCGCTATGTATATCTGTGTATTGTTTGATTTCTTGGTTTTATCCCGTTTTCCATGATTATTTTACCCAAATATTTAAATTGAGAGACTGGTCTGATGTTGCCATATTTTGTTTTTATAAATGGTGTTCTTAGTCTGTTGCAGGTCATATATAGTGGCTTTTCAAAGGAAATTTGGAGTCCTACCTTTTCAGCTGTTTCTTTTAGGATTTCAATCTGTTTTTGTGGCGTTAATATATCTTGAGCCAAAATCAACATCAAGCCCGAAACGGGTGATTCAGGCCCGAAACGGTGAAGGCCCCGTTTGCTCAAAAGTTAAAAAAATCTTAGGTATGTACCTTTAAAATTATAAGTACTTAAACAAAAATTGAGAAAAAAATTACACCCTGTAATGATCTTTCAAGTACTGTGACTACAAATCTTTATTTTGCTTCACTATTTTTTTATGGTGTAACCCTGGCTAACCCTTCTGTAAATTGCAGTCTAAAATTAAAATACAACTGCCTCAGTTTCAAAGAAAGTGTCACTTCTTTGCCCAACTACGTACTCAAAGTTATTATATCGCCCAAATTAAATGAACTGTACTGGAACAAAAATGAACTACGTTATTTTGACATGTGACTTATTTAGTTACTAGTAGATGTATGTAGATCTAGTAGGTGGTAGTAGATTATAGTAGATGACTTATTTAGTCTTCTATTATTTCGGCAGTAGAGTATGTTGCTCAAAGTATACTTTTGGAAAGTGTAAATGAATACAGAATCAGACTTATCTTAGAAACACAATTTAAAATCAAATCAAATTTGTACTATGAAGAAAGGTTAGCTATAGATAAACTAAAAAAGACAAATTTATTAAAATATTACCATACCATTATTAAAATATTACCATCAGTAACGCCACAGTTATTCTGGACACTACAGAATATAATAACAAAATTAAAACTTTAATTGATGAGGGAAATTGCACTAAAATACCTGCAGATCCAACATTAAAAATAGAGAAAGAAATTTTCGATACATTATATAAAGAACAAACATGAATTTAAAAATCTAGAAAAATTACAATTTGCACCACCTTATAATAAACCACCTCTTTTCTAAGGTCTACCAAAAATACACAAAACTAATATACCACTTCGCCCTATAGTTAGTACTATATATTCCCCATGTTATAAACTAGCAACATTTGTATTAAACATTTTAAATCAACTTTTGGGTAAATCAAATTCACATATTAAAAATACGTCAGATTTTTTTAGATAAAATTTACAACATTAAAATTACAAACCAAAATTTAATGGTTAGTTTTGACGTGGTGAGTTTATTCACTAATGTACCAGTTGATAAATCATGTTTAATAATCAGAAAGAGATTAGAACATGACACAACATTAAAAGACCGCACTAAACTAAACATAAATACAATTTTGGAATTATTAATTCTATGTTTAAAAACCACATATTTTCAATTAGAAAATGATTATTATCAACAAAACTTCGGAATGGCAATGGGTTCTTCCCTTTCTCCTTTGATGAGTATTATCTTTATGGAGGAACTCGAGAATGACATATTAAGTAAATCTCTTAAAAAGCCAATAATATGACTTAGATATATTGATAATATTTTTGTTATATGGCAACATAGCATTGATGATAATAATTTTTAACAAGATATACATTCTCGAGAGCCTACAATTAAGTTTACTTTATAGATGGAGATGGAGAACAAATTGCCATTCCTCAACACTTAAAACACAACAACACATTAAAAACGGATGTTAACAGAAAACCTACAAACACAGATAGGTATCTCAATTTCTTTTTCAATAACACAGAATCGGACAAAATAGGAGTAATTAAAAGTTTATAAGACAGATCAAAACTTGTTTGTATCGACAGTGATACACTACAAAAAAAAACAAATTGCATCAAAAACATTTTAATAAAAGACAATTACCCAAAAAATTTCATAGATAAATCTTTTAAAACTTTTGATACCAGACAAAACAGACATTTTACTAATAACAATAATAATAACAATAACTCTTAAACAATTAACTTCGCAATTCCTTACATCCGCGGTATTTCTGACACAATTAAAAGAGTAGTAAATAAATACAACATAAGAACGACATGTAAAACAAAAAATACTCTTAGATATATATTAACAAAAACCAGACCAAACAACACACAACAGAATACCAAAAATGTGGTTTATAAAATTACCTGCGAATGCGGCAAATTTTATATAGGTGAGACATCTAGACCGTTAGATGTTAGAATAAGAGAACATAAAAACCTTCTTAGAAAGGGCGATTTTAATAAGTCTAGAATGTATCAACACGCATGGGACTCGGGACATAAAATCAATTGGGATAATTCCAAAACGGTATTAAAAGAATCGGTAACAAGATATAGAAGATTAAAAGAAACCGCTATAATTAATTTAAATAAAAATAACTGTATTGCCATGCCTTCGGTAGATTTAAATTCAATATGGTACCATATTTTAAAAAATACAATTAAAAACGTTTAAGTATTTCAATACACAATAATCAAACAGTTAAGCTCACTTATATATTTGTTTGCAATTATGTCACTGTCATTAAAAACTATTTTTGTCAATGTAAGTATCATTGACATATACACAAAATATAATTACTTCCTATCTTTTCAGTATATATAGAAATTAATATAATTTATTTTTTAGATTTGTTTTGAAAACGGGAGAACGGAAAAAACTCCCGAAAGGTTAACTTTTGTATTTTTTAAAACCAGGTAAATTTATTACCGAAAAAGAATCAATGAGAAATTTGTCTCCGTTTTGTTTTTTGTTTTTTACCCAGTGATTATTTACATAAGAACAGATATTTTTGAGTTTTAAATCGTGGCTAAAAACCCAAAAAAAAATAAAAATTCTATACTTTAAAATTCTGTTTAATTCTCGCGGCACCATTTTTTAAATTATTTTGTAGACTTGTATAATATTAATAGAAAATTTCTGGCGAAAGATATATTATTTCGAAAATTTAAGATTCGAATAAAATGGTCAATAAATCACTTAAAAAAATTCTTGTATTACAAAATATAATGTATGTATAGATTAAATTTTAAATGCGAAGTCATATTAGTGATTTATCGTATGTAACAGTGCGTAGAGAATATGTAAGAAATATTCTGAATAAATTCTTTGGTAGGGTAACCCTTACGGACCGGCGCGCGATTGTTATTGTCAGTCCCAAAGCGTAAATAATCGTCTACGTGACCGTTTTGAAAATAGAAAAACTAAACCAAAGTAAAAGGTATCGGTGGCGTATTCTGTTCGTACGGACGGTAATTGTAATTTGCGACTTTTTCTTTTCGCCATTTTCGATTTCGAGGCTGGCGTAGCGCGTCGGAAAAACGCGTTAAACTGAGAACGGAACTTTATTCAGCAGTTTTACTTTCTTTCACTCTTGCCGGTATCTAACACACTTACAGTACACCTATTTAACTTTGAAAGTGTCTTCTAGTATATCACTTGTTATCGTTTTTATTCAGTTATTACACAAAAAAACTTGTTGAGGTTATATATAACAGGTCTTTCAAATTAGGTGTTTTTTTTTTAATTCTTCAATAAAATACAGATTGTGTTGTGAATTTACCTAGATCTAGTCTCGTTTCAGAAGTCAAATGTTTGATATGTATATAACAACGCGTAAAAATTGTTGAATTGTTTTATGAAAATGGGCGTTCAGTGAAAAATCTTTTTAAGAAAATTACGTAATATTTACGTTCCATCCGTTTTATGTGTCCGTAAAACTTAAGTCTTCTTTTTCTCATATCGCTATGTATATCTGTGTATTGTTTGGTTTCTTGGTTTTTGTCGAAGTCGGTATGTTGTGCTATTTATTAGTTTGGGGCCTAAGATTTTTCTTATAAGTTTTCTTTCCTTCGTTTCAATCTACATTTTTTCTATTTTTCGATATATACCCTTATTGCTCGCTTTTTTCAGCCCATTTTCCACCCAAATATATTATTTCACCCAAATATTTGAATTGAGAGACTCGTCTGATGTTACCATATTTTGTTTTTAGATAATAACATGGAAATATTTTTTGGCAGATAACTCTAGGGATAAAATCATTAAAAAAATTTCCTATAAACATACACCAAAAATTGCTTTTTAAAGGGGCTAGAGCCCCTTAAAGGGAAACCTGAAGATGTTTTTTTCGCAATATTTTCGAAACGATTTATGTTAAAGTCGTGAAATTCGGCATACTTCAATAAGTTGGAATGGAAAAACGTTTTTTGTATTAATAAATGTATATTTTATTCAGGGGCGTCACATTGGGGCGTCTCCTTGGTAAATGCTGCCATAACTTTTTTGTTTGTCATATGTTTTAATTTTTTAAACCAAATTATTGAATCGCAAAAAAATTTACGTAAAAAAGGTCCTCTTATTTCATCTCGTTGGGATAAACCGTTTTCCAGGAAACTGACATTATATGACACTTATATAGTCTAGATTTTTTATTTTTCCATAAACCGTTTCGAAAATATGCAAAAAACCATCTTCAGAGTTCCCCCTTTAAGGAGCAATTTTGGGGGTATGTTCATATTAACTTTTCTTATGTTTTAATCCCTAGAGTCACCTCCCAAAATATTTCGACATTATTTCCGGACGCCCTATACAAATCGTATGTTAATACTAAGAGTCATATCGAATAATTAGTTTTTTGTTTGTAAATTCATGTTTGCTGGTTGTTGATGTCATTTTATTGTTTGTAGTTTGTGTTTATTTTTATTTACTTTCAAACGCAAACTAATTTTTGTAAAAAGATTTTCCCTCTTCGTAAAAACAGAAATTTTGAAATTAATATTTGCGATTAATTTTATATATATATATATATATATATATATATATATATATATATATATATATATATATATATATATATATATCTATATATATATATATATATATATATATCAATACACAGTTATATATATACATATATATATATATATATATATATATATATATATATATATATATATATATATATATATATATATACATATATATATATATATATATATGTCCCGAAATGGGTGTCCCGAAACTCAACGTCAAGCGAATGTCGTTCGGGATCAAATCTGGAGAATACGATGAACTGGTTGATGGTCATTTGGCGACCACCATTGTTGATTTGTAAACTAATTCACAGTCTTGAATTGTTTTGAACAAATTGTCCACTAGTGTTTAATAATATTTGCCAATAATCGTTTTTTTCTTTACCAAGACCAGTGATTACCTATAATAAATACATCGGTTATATCTCCGTAAATATCTTGAAACAGTTAAAACTTTATGTCCAGTTAATGTTTTTTTTGCGCCAAACGCGGGTTAGTAGTTTAAGATAATAATTCATTAACTGCCCCCATAATAATAATCACCTGACAAATATTCTTTTGTAAATGTTGAGGACCGTCGAAATTTTAACGCATGCAAATATATTCAAGAGTCTCCGACCAATCAGCAATGGATGGAAATTAATACCGGGCGTATTACAATGCATTACAATGGTTTAATTGATGGTCTGCGTGCGGTACGTACGTTGTTGAAAAGTCGAATGATTTGTATCGATTGATTTTTGGATATTGGCCACGCCCACGTGTTGCTTACAATTTCCACCTTGGAATATATTTTTCTACCAATATTTATCAGAGCGTAGAACAGGATTGCGAAATTATTGACCAGATGAAGATAATGAAAATTGTATTGCAGGTCGTTATGGTGAAACAAGGATACCTTATTAACTGTCGGAGCTTTTTGTCAGTTAGATCTTGTATGAGTTCAACAGTGACATTATTTTTCTCCAACAATACAGCAACCTGTCCCATGGAGGACAATTTTATTAATGTAAAGGGGCGACATGAAGAGTATTGCATCAGTTTTCAGTCTCTTTTCGTATATATATATATATATATATATATATATATATATATATATATATATATATATATATATATATATATATATATATATATATATATATATATATAACACATGGGCTGAAAAGTCCCGGACCTAACAAAGAAAACACAGTTTTTTTTGGTTCAAAATTAACTTTATTCATCAACGTAATCTCCATCAAGAGCAACGCAATCATTCCAGCGCCGCGCTAACATTTCAATACCACTTTTGTAGAATGATTTATCTTTTGCCTCAAAATAGGCCTCAGTTTCAGCGATAACCTCTTCATTCGTGCGAAATTTCTTACCGGCGAGCATTTTTTTCAGGTCTGCGAACAGCCAGTAGTCGCCGGGAGGCAAATCTGGCGAATACGGTGGATGTGGGAGCAATTCGAAGTTCAATTCATGTAGTTTTGCCATTGTTTTGGTTGACTTGTGACAAGGTGCTTTGTCTTGATGAAACAAAATTTTTTTCTTTGCCATATGCGGTCGTTTCTTTACAATTTCGGCCTTCAAACGCTCCAATAACGCTATATAATATTCACTGTTAATGGTATTTCCATACAGATTTCCATTCAAGATAGTCGATGAATATTACACCACGCACATACCAAAATACCGAGGCCATAACCTTTCCAGCCGATTGTTGTGTTTTCGGGCGCTTTGGTCGAGGTTCACCAGTTGCTGTCCACTCAGATGACGATCGTTTAGATTCCGGAGTGAAATGATGGATCTATGTTTCATCCATTGTCACATATCGACGCAAAAATTCCGGTTTGTTACGTTTAAACATGGCCAAACACTGCTCAGAATCATCAACACGTTCTCGTTTTTGGTCAACAGTGTTTGAACAGAGCTTTCTCATAATCAAATGCTTATGCAATATAAAGCCAACACGTTCTTTTGATATCTTTACGATGTCAGCTAACTCACGCAACTTCACTTTTCGATTATTCAAAACGATTTTGTGTATTTTTTTTATGTTTTCTGGTGTTACCGCCTCATTTGGACGTCCACTGCGTTCTGCATCATCGGTGTCTCTACGACCACGTTTGAAGTCAGCAAACCAACGTTTAATTATTGTTTCTGATGGAGCGGAGTCCCCATAACACTTTTCAAGCCATTGCTTCGCTTGAACGGTATTTTTTCCCATCAAGAAGCAGTGTAAAATTAAAACAGGAAATTGTTTTTGATCCATTGTTTTGAAAATAACAAAAGTAGCGTCACTCTTAGCTCAATAACTCACAAACTAATGAATAGAATATCATGAAATTTTAACAGCTGTCTTTTGAAGGTTAGTATTAACTGAAAAAAAGGCGACTGCAATAAAACTAGCGCCATCTATGTGTTAGGCCCGGAACTTTTCAGCCCATGTGTTATATATATATATATATATATATATATATATATATATATATATATATATATATATATATATATATATATATATACGAAAAGAGACTGAAAACTGATGCAATACTCTTCATGTCGCCCCTTTACATTAATAAAAAAAAATTGTCCTCCATGGGACAGGTTGCTGTATTGTTTGAGAAAAATAATGTCACTCTTGAACTCATACAAGATCTAACTGACAATAAGCTCCGACATATATATATATATATATATATATATATATATATATATATATATATATATATATATATATATATATATATATATATATATATATATATACATATATATATAGACATATATATATAGACATATATAGACATATATATATATATATATATATATATATATATATATATATATATATATATATATATATATATATATATATCATATAATATTTTCACGGATAGTAGATAATGTTTCTAAATCATCACGGGTATCGATCCGTTGATCCTGTGAAGAGTCACGACGTTTCGCCAAAAATCGCATTTGGCATTTTCAAGTGTTGTCCGCTTCGACTGAAGTCAGTTGGTTCTTCAGTTGGTCAGTTACCAAATCAGTCAGTCAGTTGAAAATGCCAAATGCGATTTTTGGCGAAACGTCGTGACTCTTCACATGATCAACGAATCTACACCTGGAATGATTTAGAAATATATATATATATATATATATATATATATATATATATATATATATATATATATATATATATATATATATATATATATAAATATATTATTTACATTTCTTTTCGATAGTCGGAATAATAGATCATACAAATATGTTTTCCTATTTAATTATGAAAGCAGTACACTCTTATTTTCTGTATCATATAAAAAGTGTTTAAGAGCTATACTAAAACAATATTTATTACTAAAACGTCTAAAGTGAATTCCATTAAAAAAGAAATATCAAAAACAAAAATGTAAAAATCTCGAAAATTATGACAGATAGGTATAAGACATGTTTAATCAAAATAGAAGTATTTTGTCTTAGAAATATTGTAAAATGAAAAATATTAGACATTCAATTTAAAAAAATAACGTGATATGATATTTTCTTTTTTTTTGACATGACTAGTTAAGTCACAGTTTCACTAATATTCCTGCCAAAAATATTAATCCTACAACAAAAAATAAATGATACATGATTCTGCAAAACAGAGTCTGTAACCCCGATATTTTTTAACTGAGATAAATGAGAAAAATTCGAAATATCATATTTCTTTTTTTTTTTTAATTGAATGTCTAATATTTTTTCATTTTACAATATTCCTAAGAGAAAATACTCAAAACGTTAATAAAACAGTAAAAAATCAAAATTTTATTAATCTAATTGACTGAAAATACCAAAAAAAAAAACAAAACAAAAATATCAAACTATCAGGAAAATTCATATAATAATATATTTATGTGCAGTGTTAGAATTCTTTGGACTGCGTCCAATGTGACAACAGTACTGACTGTCATCAGACAGCCAACTGCTGGGTTCCACAATCTCATGTGGAACACACAATAACCTGCGTCTCCGCCTAAATGAACATTTTGTAGATTGCTTGACTGGGAACGTGCCCCAACCATTCCTTCCATTGTCTCCTGTTGTCTTCCTATTGTCTCATTGGACGCAGGCCAAAGAATTCTAACACTACATATATACGCCATCCAACGAAAAGTCGGCGAAAAGTATGGGTTGTTGACTGTGGATGAAGTCTTCCTGTTCTTGACGGGAGAGCACATGTCAGTGCCCTGAAGAGTCAAACATCAAGAGACGAAACATGTGCCCTCCAATGGAAAGTCAAGCAATCAACAAAATGTTCATATATATATATATATATATATATATATATATATATATATATATATATATATATATATATATATATATCCGGCCCCGGTGGTCTGATGGGTTAGTCGCCTGCCTGGTAATCCAAAGGTAGCTGGTTCGATTCCAGCGCTCGGATGGGTGTTTTTCTGTAATTCTTCTGTCCGTCTTATACACACACATATATACACATCTAAATGTCTGTAATTATTTCTAGGTAAGAGTGTAAAATCCGACAACGAATTACCCCTCAGTCACGCCAGTTAAAGGCTGGGTAAGGCCGGATGCCTTCTCAGAAGTGTTCTACATTGTAGGTCCGGTCGATAAATAGCCTTAGATGCAGATGCGCCTCTAACTGTAAATCCTATCCTTTCCTTTTCTATATATATATATATATATATATATATATATATATATATATATATATATATATATATATATATATATATATCTATATATATATATATATATATATATATATATATATATATATATATATATATATATATATATATCTATATATATATATATATATATATATATATATATATATATATATATATATATATATATATGCGCCAAAATGCAACGATCAGAACAGGAAACCTAACTTCGTCTCAAATAAACATCCAAAAAGGAGTTAGACAGGGGTGCATTCTGTCACCCATGCTGTTTAACATATATTCAGAGGAACTGTTCAAGGAGGCACTCGAGGGAACAGACGAGGGACTAATTGTTAACGGAGTAAACATCAATAACATCCGCTACGCCGATGATTCTACACTACTAGCAAAGACTGCAGAAGAACTGCAAATACTAATCAGTAGAATAGCAGAAAAGAGCAAAGAATACGGTCTAAGTCTCAATATAGAGAAAACAAAAGTTATGATTATCAGCAAACAGAACATAATCGCTGATTTCTACTTGCATGACAGGAAACTAGAGCAGGTACAAAACATTACATATCTGGGATGCAACCTGAACGCAGATTGGGTCCACGCGAGAGAAATAAAAATCAGAATTGAAAAAGCACGAAATGTATTTAACAGATTGAGAGGTGTATTATGCAATCTAAAACTAAACATCAGACTACGAATTAGGACTCTCCGATGCTATGTTTTCTCAATATTATACTATGGGGTGGAGGCATGGACCTTGACAGAGAACACTGTAAAACGACTTGAAGCATTTGAATTCTGGTGCTACCGCCGTATACAATCTCCTGGACACACCACGTTACCAATGAAAAGGTTCTGGAGCGGCTGAACAAGAGAAGAGAAGTAATTGTCACCGTAAAGAAACGAAAAGCATCTTATTTTGGACATGTCATGAGAGGAGGAAAATACTCTTTACTACAAGTTATACTACAAGGAAAAGTAGAGGGAATGAGAGGACCTGGTCGAAGAAGGATATCATGGCTGAAGAACTTGAGGCAATGGACAGGAATGACATCAACCGAACTATTTAGATCAGCGGCCAACAGGATTAGATGGGCCATGGTAATTGCCAACGTCCAATGAGGATATGGTACCCCCCCAAGAAGAAGAATATATATATATATATATATATATATATATATATATATATATATATATATATATATATATATATATATATATATCCGGTCCCGGTGGTCTGATGAGTTAGTCGCCTGCCTGGTAATCCAAAGGTAGCTGGTTCGATTCCAGCGCTCGGATGGGTGTTTTTCTTTAATTCTTCTGTCCGTCTTACACACACACACATATACACATCTAAATGTCTGTAATTATTTCTAGGTAAGAGTGTAAAATCCGACAACGAATTACCCCTCGGTCGCGCCAGTTAAAGGCTGGGTAAGGCCGGATGCCTTCTCAGAAGTGTTCTACATTGTAGGTCCGGTCGATAAATAGCCTTAGATGCAGATGCGCCTCTAACTGTAAATCCTATCCTTTCCTTTTCTATATATATATATATATATATATATATATATATATATATATATTTATATAGTTATATATATATATATATATATATATATATATATATATATATATATATATATATATATATATATATATATATATATACTTAAGCAATATGTAATATTGTTTTTTTTCAGTCTGATAAAATTTAATTGCAAAACTTTTCTCCAGATTAATCCCCTTTGAAATAATCGCAATATTGTTGATTTAACTACGATTTATTTATCAAAACACTTTTACCAACTGAATAAAATAATCAAAATTTAATCATATAATGGTCGTTGTTTCTTAAGATCGTATATTTGAATAGCAGATCTGGTTTATATCTTACTTAAGGCATTTTTATTTGGAATAAATGACATGTGTTCTTGATTATATCACATTTTCTTCGTTAGAAAGTAAGTGGGCAAAATTGCTAGATAGTTTAACATGAACTAGTTTAATAAAATTTGATTTAAATTTATTATGTTGCATAAAAGAATATTAGGTCTAAGAAAAATGTTTTTTTGTTTTTAATTACTTTTTTTACATGGTCATTTGTTAACGAATTTGCGCTTAGGCAATTTAGTAGAGTGCATGTTGCCATTTTTTGCCTACACCTTTGCACCATCAATTCTTCTATTGGAACCTCCAGTATGAAACACTACACTCGAAGAGATGTACTAGCGATATATCACTAATATTACCAAATCACTATTTTAAACTTCTTGACGAACGTTTCGCTAACCATGTTAGCATCATCAGGAGATGATTTAATCTAATTATAAAACTAAACAATATTTTCTTTATACGATAATTGTACCTAAGGAAGCGTGTAAAAATCATAAACCGCGAAGTTTATTTAGCTTTAGATTAATAGATGAATTCTTCTATTGGAACCTTTGGTGTGAAACAGTAAACTTGAAGAGATTTATCACTAAACACCAAATCACTTTTTTTGAACTGCTCGATGCACGTTTCGCTAATCATGTTAGCATCATCAGGAGATGATTTAATCTAATTATAAAACTAAACAATATTTTCTTTATACGATAATTGTACCTAAGGAAGCGTGTAAAAATCATAAACCGTGAAGTTTATTTAGCTTTAGATTAATAGATGAATTCTTCTATTGGAACCTTTGGTGTGAAACACTAAACTTGAAGAGATTTATCACTAAACACCAAATCACTTTTTTTGAACTGCTCGACGCACGTTTCTCTAACCATGTTAGCATCATCAGGAGATGATTTAATCTAATTATAAAACTAAACAATATTTTCTTTATACGATAATTGTACCTAAGGAAGCGTGTAAAAATCATAAACCGTGAAGTTTATTTAGCTTTAGATTAATAGATGAATTCTTCTATTGGAACCTTTGGTGTGAAACACTAAACTTGAAGAGATTTATCACTAAACTCCAAATCACTTTTTTTGAACTGCTCGACGCACGTTTCTCTAACCATGTTAGCATCATCAGGAGATGATTTAATCTAATTATAAAACTAAACAATATTTTCTTTATACGATAATTGTACCTAAGGAAGCGTGTAAAAATCATAAACCGTGAAGTTTATTTAGCTTTAGATTAATAGATGAATTCTTCTATTGGAACCTTTGGTGTGAAACACTAAACTTGAAGAGATTTATCACTAAACACCAAATCACTTTTTTTGAACTGCTCGACGCACGTTTCGCTAACCATGTTAGCATCATCAGGAGATGATTTAATCTCAACACTCTCTGAGATTAATTCATCTCGTGATGATGCTAACATGGCTAGCGAAACGTGCGTCGAGCAGTTCAAAAAAAGTAATTTGATGTTTAGTGGTAAATCTTTTCAAGTTTAGTTAGATTAATAATTGAAAAAGTTGACTGAACGGAATAGGTCCTTTATCTTAACCACGCCTTCTAAAAGTGTCTGAATTCATCCTTCTCCTCTGTTTTAAATTTACTCAGGAATAAGTTGGCTAAGAACTGTGACGGAGGATTGCCCATTGTCATTCCTTTTTGTTCCTTGTAAAACCAGTTATTAAACTAAAAACAATTTTGCTTCATACAAAGTTTTGTTAAAAAGATGTACTCTGAAACAATCTTGTTATTAAAACCGTTTAACTCGAATAACTCCCTCAGGTATTTCAAGGTATGTGGAACACTCGGAAACAACAATGATACCTCAAAGGAAACTAAGACCTCACATTACTGTAGATGTTTTGACCTGTTCTACGAATTTTGTTGAGTTTGTCACAGAACAGGAAGGTAGTAGGTTTGGTAGATTTTCAAATTCCTCTGTTAACCATTTTTCCAAGTTGTATGTTGGAGAATCAATGGCTGATACAATTGGTCTCATTCATTTTCCTGGTTTATTTTTGGTTGAGCATACACCTTTTTGTTTTCGAGAATCGTTCGTAAAGAACTCAACCAGGCCGAGATGGCACAACTATAACCAAATGCTTATAATATTTGTCAAGTATAAGTCGACTAGTGACGTGCTGCAAAGTTTAAGATGCCTGCGTTTACTTACTTGCTTGTGGAGATCGAGTAAAGGAAACAAGTTTTAAATCGATTGAAAAATAGATAAAATTGAAGAATGATCGCGGACTAGAGATATGCGAGTTTGCTGACATTTTAAACATCACAATAGACTATGTTTGTTAAGATACGACAAAGGCATATTCGAATGAACACTTCTCAAGAATGTTTTGACTTATTTTAACGCGATTTCTGCTGGATTTCCTCGACGTTGTATAACAGTAGTTCAAATAGTAAACAAACGAAGATAAAAGTGCGCCAGAGAAAGCGAAAACGGTTTCACCTGCAGAAAACCTCATTGATACGGTTTTTTCTTTGGGATTTCCGTGTTACAATGCTTATAAAGTACCTACTAGAAAGCAGACCATCATCGGAAAATACGTATTATAAAATAATAAAATAATTTTTCGACATAGCTCCTCCACACTCTGCACATTTTTCCCAGCGGTTTGGAAGCTTGTGAATTCCTTGCTCGTTTGGATCATCAGCCAATTGCACACGAAGCTCTCCACACTCTGCACATTTTTCCCAGCGGTTTGGAAGCTTGTGAATTCCTTGCTCGTTTGGATCATCAGCCAATTGCACACGAAGCTCTCCACACTCTGCACATGTTTCCCAGCGGTTTGGAAGCTTGTGAATTCCTTGTTCGTTTGGGTCATCAGCCAATTGCCTACGAAGTCCTCAACATCTTGATCGTTGTCGAATTGTACCCGTCCAAGTCCATCTTTCAAGGGTGTAAATAAAAATAATCACAGGGTGACAAATCTCAGCTGTGTAGAGGGTGTTTTCGAGTTTTCCAATGCATATTCTCTAGTTTTTCCTTTGTCAAAACCGCTGTGTGTGGTCTGGGGTTATCATGTAGGAGTAGGACGCCTCTAATAGGGACATTGCGCCTGTAAGCGGATTTTCTTGCCTCCAACAGCTGACAGTAGTAGATAGCATTAACCGTACGTCGATGATATAGAAAATCAATCAGTAAAACTCCCTCCCAGTCAAAAAAAAAAACCAGTCGCTAGAACTTTACCGACTGAGAGACGGATTTTGGCCTTCACAGGAGTGTAATAATGCACCCACGTTTCATCACATGTCACGATACGCTTTAAAAAATTCTCTCCTTCCCTTGCCGAAAATCTTAATGCTTACCGAACTTACTTAATATTACTTAATATTAATTACTTACCGAACTTACCGAACTTAATCGAACTTACCGAAATCAATTCAGACGTCTCTTACTGATTTACAATCGTATGTTTTTTGATCTTCAGTCAACAACTTCGGAACCCTCGGGCACAGATTTTATTTAAGCCAAGATGATTTCTGATGATTGTTTGAATACTTCCAAAGCTAATACCCACTTTTAAAGAAATTTCATGAATAGCTAGCCGGGGGTCACCTTCGATAAGGTCGCGACCTGCACCAATGTTGTCAGCAGTGACACTTGACCTGGGACGTCGATTATGACTTATATTTACCTCACTTGTTCATCCACTCTTGACCCAACTTCTTGACCCAACCAAATACGAGGGTATTAAATGGGGTATCGTTCCCTTACTGAACCTTCAACCGAGTTATCGGTTGCAGAAGAATCGTCCAGTCTCGTACACAATGGGATTATTCATTTTTTTACTTGTTTTTTCTTGGACGGTCCCTTTTTTCTGGTTGTTTTTGGGTCACATAGTATTCTTTCAAACTTTAGCAATCTTTAGCAAGCAAAAATAGTCAACACATGACGACCGTCTGATTGCATTCATAATAAATGCATAAGATCTGTTTTGGCTTCTCCAATGCAAAATGCAATGCGTTTCTTCAGCTGAATAATGTCTAACACTGCCCATGTTTACTTTAATATAGTGGGAAACCGGCTAACATTTGTTATACCAACAATATAAATACACATTTTATCTAAATTTACACCCGATAATGTACATAATGTACATATATATTCGATAAATACCAGGTATCCTATTAAGGATGGATCGCGGCCGTATATTCAAAACTATTTATCCTACAGCTTTGGGGAAAAAAAATTGTACTAAAAATGATCATAAGAAATTCACCAAAAATATTTAAGCTTCTAAAACGGCCGCAAGAGGGCGTGACGAGCTAAACATTTTTAAAAATCTTTTTTTTTGTGTATTTTCAAGTGTTAACCGAGTAAGAAAAATTCTCAGTTATAATTAGCAAACTGTCTCCTACAACTTTGTTTTATGACATTTTGTCGTAATTTCACGAATAGAGGGGTGGGGGGGAGTTTTACCTGTTGAGATAAAAAGTCGTCTAATGTCCGTTTGCCTAAACCGATTTTCCTCAATTTGGATTCATTTAAAAGGTAATTGCTGGGACAATCAGATAATCTGGGAGATAAATTATTTAGTTTATAAATGAAACCGCGAGATGGCGTTACATTGAACAATAGTTTTTTTGAAGTTTTGTTCAGTTTTTTCAAATGGAATGGTACAGCTTTTACTATATGGCAAGAAAGGTAAATTAAAGAGGAATTATCCAGTGAAAACCCGAAATCGATATCTCTGACGTGTCAAGAGATATTTCGATTTTTCTGAAAAAAATCAGTTAGTTTTAATTTTTACCGTAATATTAAGTTAAAAATTGCTCTTAATATTTAGGTCGCAATCGCAACCGCAACAATTTTATTTAAAAAATAAAATTATCTATTCAGTATCAATCATCATAAATGTTCTAATCCTGACCTTGATAATATTTCCTAATTTAATTACATAAGCGGAAAAAATGCCTTTCCCCAATTGTTACATTTTCTCTTTTGTGATGCTTAAATACTACTTGACAGAATATTGAAATCAGTCATTAATAAATATACCTACTCTTTTTTTTAAACTAAATGAATGGATGAATGAAATTATGCGTTTTCGGGTTTCCAAATAAACGCATGCAATCCTTAGATACATTACATAAAGAATGTAAGAAGGGAACCGTAGACACAAACAAAAACAGTCAAATTAACTTGTCAGTTTTGAAATGCATTACATTTCCAACATTGCATTTATTGATTATTAATAATTATTATAATAATATCTAACAATGCCTTTTACGAATAACGAGGCCTATGACATGTTGGCAGTGTATTTCCAATGTTTTGAAAATGCATGTATTGCAGAGCGGCAATATGCAAATCAATATCCCGAAAGAAGGCATTATTCGAAGAAGGTGTTTACACGTCTAGCAAGATGCTTACGAGAAACAGGTATTGTGCATACAGATCCAGTCCGCACCGGTTACGTTCGATTAGTAATGGAGATAATGTCATAAATGTTCTGGCTTATGTTGAAACCAACCCCCATTTAAGTATCAGACAAATATACTTAAATGGGGTGGCAGGTGGTTCGAAACTTCTTGGATGCTTCGTTTCCAAATCCTTGGATAGGACGGGGTAGTTTATTTTCGTGGCCGGCGCGCTCACCGGATTTGACAGTCCTCGATTTTTACTTGTGGGGAAGACTAAAAGACCTTGTTTTTCAAACTCGTCCTACCACACGAGAAAACATGATTGAAAGAATTCAAAATTCAATAACCAGCATTTCAAGAGCGGAAATTGAAGCTGCCGTTTTTAGTTCTCGGCGAAAAATAAATCTTTGCATTTCTAAGGATGGAAGGCATTTTGAACATTTAGAAAGGCATTAAAGTTCAGATTCTGTTAATTATTAGGCTGTTGTGCTGTTAATTTTATTTGACTGTTGTTATTATTATTATCTTCGTTGTTGGCCCGTTGGCCTTTAAACACGCTCCAAATTAATATGGCACGAAGAATTTGGACCAGTCCTAAGCCTAGATAAAGTGTGAAGGAAGGCAAACATTAAGTTAATATTTTTTTAACTTAATGCAGGTAGTAGTGAAATAATAACTGATTTTTTCATAAAAATCGAAATATCTCTTGACATGTCGGAGATATCTATTTCGATCTGGATGATTCCTCTTTAAATTACCTTTCTAGCCATGTAATAAAAGCTGTACCATTCCATTTGAAAAAACTGAACAAAAGTTCAAAAAAACTATTGTTGAATGTAACGCCACCTCGCGGTTTCATTTATAAACTAAATAATTTATCTCCCAGATTATCTGATTGTCCCAGCAATTGCCTTTTAAATGAATCCAAATTGAGGAAAATCGGTTTAGGCAAACGGACATTAGACGACTTTTTATCTAAATAGGTAAAACTCCCTCCCACTTCTTTATTCGCGAAGTTACGACAAAATGTCATAAAACAAAGTTGTAGGAGACAGTTTGCTAATTATAACTGAGAATTTTTCTTACTCGGTTAACACTTGAAAATACACAAAAAAATTATTTTTAAAAATGTTTAGCTCGTCACGCCCTTTTGCGGTCGTTTTAGAAGCTTACAAATATTTTTGGTGAATTTCTCATGATCATTTTTAGTACAATTTTTTTTTCCTCGAAGCTGTGGGATAAATAGTCTTCAAGATACGGCCGCGATCCATTCTTAATGGGACACCTGATATGTCTGTTTTAAAAAATTGCCGACAAAAATGTTTATTAATTACACAAGACTATAATTTCTAACTTAACAAACAAAAAAATATGAAACTTCTGTCAGAAGTTAAGAACAGTCCTACCAACTTAAAAACAAATTGTATGAATACGTAAAATGCACGAATTAGTGAAACAAAAGTCACCTTACTTTTTGATCATGGTAGTATATCGAAATAAATAATGACTAATCAAATATTTTGACATTTTATTATAGACAGGTCAAAGTATTTCCGCTTCATGGTCCTGCAAGATTGAAAAAAACGCGGTGTTGCTTTAACATACCACCTTATTATTAAAAAAAAAATCAAAGTCATAGCTGTCGACGAAATAGTGGAGGGTGTGGTCGGATAGTCAACTAAACAATGCACAACGTACTACAATGTACAAAAAAGTGCGTAAAGTTTCGATATTAATTATACTTTTCAAGGATATTGGATGACATGAAGCACGCTGTTCATTTGAAATAAATCACTAAGCGTGATAGAGTGGAATCTAATGGCGGATAAAGATTTCTTTTATTTAAAGCAGATCAACATTCCATCGAATAAACAACGTACCGATTTTATTGAGAGTATTGATGGAATATTATAATGAGGTTGAAGTTCATAAACTGTGGCTAGCTCATATGGTTTGACCAGTTGTCTCTTTATCTTTTTTTTTATATAAAACGTCTTAATAAATTAGATAAACACGATGTTGAGATTTGTATTCATCCTGGTATAACAAATTTCAATGAAGGGTGACTGGCAAACATTTGACATGCTAAACATAGTATTTAAGAACAAACTCCCACTTTGTCTGAAAAGAAAGTATGCCCTGCCCGTTATGACATACGGAGTGAAACCGTACGAAATTTCAATATTTATTAGAGTTTTATTATCGACATAAATCAGACTTTTTTTGTATTTATTGTAAGAGGTCGTTATTTCGACTAAAACATATAAACAATCACAAAAATAAACAAAAATGACATTTCTTCATGCACTTTGATATCATATAAACCAAAAAAAAAAAACATAATATAGCAAACTTAAAGGTTTTACAAAAAAAACATTACAATGTATAAAGTTATACGAAAATTTGATGCAATTTGGGCAAACTTGTTTAGCACATTGTATAACACCTGTATGTTGACTTGATTAAGTTTTGGAGGGCAGAAATGGCATGTCTTTCTTGTTTGCTCATCATCAGGTTGTTGTGGGGGCTGAACAGGCATATCTGTTCCAAAGATCTTGACAAACTCATTCTTAATTCTCGCTAACACTAACGCGCGTGCTATTTCTTTTACAAACGTCTTTGCTGTTAGGGTGATGAATCTGATATAATTGGTATGCATTGACATTAGTAATATCCAACATGCGGTAAAATATAATCATAGGCCAACGTATTGTTCGGTGGCTACTAGTGTAAATTGCACATTTTTTAACCAGTGTGATGCATAGAAGATGCCAAAATGACGGTCTTAGATTTCTTAGGAACATGAGAGTTATATGACTCGTGAAACCATTTAGTGTTGTACCTTCCACTGTTTGCTTTGAATGAAGAAATTGATTAGGCACTTTTTTTTATGATTTCGAACTGTACCAATACAAGTCAAGTCCCAAATTTCATATTTCGGTCCAATTTCAGAACAAATAACTCGCTCGTTGAGGAAACATAATTTGTAAATAGCATTTAAAACCACCCAGTCAACCAGCATATTAATTTTTAATGTCAAAGGTAAAACATCAGCAAATACAAAATCTGGAGGTTATATGTTAAGTTGCAACGAGTGCAGTAGCTGCTATGTTGGACAAACCTGTAGAAATTTTCAGACCAGATACAAAGAACATAAATCTGCATACATATTAAAGAAACAACCCTCTAATTTTGCGAACCATTTCATAGATACCGGACATATATTTCCCGAGATTACAAATTTGAAAATTTTACATACAGCGCCCAAAAGCAAAAAATTAAACATTTTAGAAGCTATTAAAATTTATAAATATAATAAAGATCCGTCTAGACAGCTATTAAACGGTCAGATGGATCTCTGAAATTCCCCACTATTTAAAATATTGTAAAAAATTAACCCCAATAAAAGTATAAAATTAGGTACATAGAATAGATAAACAGCTGTAAAACCTTAGTTTTAAAGTAGTGTTTGAGGATGTAAAATCGTTTTATGAACTATAGTCACACAAATTTTGTTTAAAAATAAAAGTGATAGATAATAAAGTAAAAAATTGTTTTATTCCTTTTTAAAAAATGAACTATCACAAAGTAACGGACAAATCAATCAATAACATTATCTTGAGTCCATTCTTACACTTCTTATGGATTACTTGGCATGTAAATAATCAAGCATGACCGACCTCTGAATGCCATAAGCATTTCATCTACAGTAGCGCTCTCTGATACATTATAAACAGCTTGACAACCGCAGACAAATTTGTAGAATATGTACGACACATTTGCTAATTTGTCAGTTTCCATTCTTATTGCCCTGTCAGTAGGGTCAAATATCAGGCAATGAATTATTCTCAGGAATCTAATCTTCGACATTACACATCTAAAAATATCTCGTCCTGTACCATATGTGGCAAAAAGATAATCAGAATTTTTATAATTGGATTTAAAAACTTCACTAATCATTCGAAGTCCGAAAAATAGTCGGAATTCTATTATATCAAAATCTTGTAATTCTCGTCGATTGTCTTTGGCAATTTTCTGTCGTTACTGCGACATTTTTACGTTAGTCCACTTCAATACCTCATCCAAAATGTCACTGTCAAAAGACGCTTCTATATGAAGTGCCCATTCTTTTTATCATTTGAAGTAGCTGTCATCATTCATCATTAGAGGTATTGAACTGTCAATTTTTAGCTAGACTGCCGCGTAATTATATTATGTTGGGGAGTTCGCACAGATCTATTTGGTGGATACTTCACCAATTTGCATCTATTCTTTCCATAATACGACTGAAAATTAAACAATGGAATCTCGTCTTTGCTTGATGACAGTTGGCTTTGTTCCTGCACATCTTCAGAATCGGAGATTCCTGCGTCAGTGTCTGTTACTCCGTTCAGGTACATAATTATCTCCAATATCGTGGGCTTCAGAATCACTAGAACCTTCATATCCTAGCCATGACCTGATGACACCTTCAAAATGACTACTTGAAGCTGTAACTATCCTTTCTGACTTCGCCGTATGACAATTTTCCTCTAAATTTAATTTGCGTTTCTTGCTCGTTGAGTCTCCATTTCGCTTTTATATTGCAAGTCTGCAAATGAATCAAACTATAACTGTACATAGTTAATAAAAAATAATAACGTAAACACTGACATGCGGCATCACAGGTCACTCTGAAGGGAAAAGGGGGAATCTCTAAGAATTGCGAATAACGCTCGGCCTCACAAACCGCACACACTAGTGAAAGGTTAAGGTATTTTCAGAAGGCTGGAAAAATCCGGCCCCAGAAGAAAAATTGCTGCGGATCATCGAGTGACTTCACCAGAGAGTCCAAACGCGTACCTAAGACGTATCAGATATCTACGTACCTTTCTTCCAAAAAGGAAGCCAACCTCGTAGCCATATCGAACGCTACACCCCCAATCTCATGACTTTATTTACATACCTCGTATGTTTTAAAACAGATCCCCTAAATTTGTTTAACTTTAAAATTCAACTCAAACCTACATACAATAAAGTATTAAAAAATTTCTAATAGTTGTTCGTTAGAATACCTACTGAAATTCCTACACCACTAAACTAAAATGAATTTCGCTATGCTGTAAATCTTTTTAACATTCGCAATGTTACAAAGGCAACGACGTAGATTGCATTTCTTATCTAGTTCGTTTTTCAGGTCTTGCGTTTTCTCTCGTGCATTCGGCTGGTTAAGAAAATGAACCGCCTGAATAACCAAACACATTTCGTTTGTAGAAAATAAATACAGTGTGAGAAAATGTGTTGTTTGGTCGGGTGATATCACGCATGTCTATTGTTCTCGTGAGGTAGGTTAATAGAACTTATATTTGCTTTAAGTATAATATTACTTGTATACTATAAATATTATATATTGTATACCCATAAGTAATTTGATTTTTACCTATTTTAAAAAACATTGGAAAGAGCAAAGTGTGGATAAGTTTCATTTTAGATGTGATTCTTTATGAATTTTGAAAACATAATAATCCCACTGATACCATTAATGTTTTTTATTCTACTGCCTTGGGTAGCAGAACATTGCAAGGGTAGTTTAACAAATATAAGAACAGTGATTTCACTTTTTTCAGCGATATGAGATCTAGAGGACATATTGAGTTTAATAAGGATCTGTTGTTGGTTGAAATTGAAGCCGATTCTAAACAAACCATCCAGAAATTAGCCACAAAGCTAAAACTAAATTGTGCACAATATATAACGGAGTTTAAAATAACGGAATAAACAGCAGGGAGATGGAATGTAGGTGTTTTCAGCTTAAAAAAAAACAACGTATCCAGTACACTTTTGTCCAAGTTAAGCAAAGATGATTTTCCTGAATAAATTGTTACTGGAGTAATTTTTATATAGATGCACACGTAAGAAAAAGCAACGGTTAACATTAGGACAATCTTTACAAACTCGAAAACCAGGTCGTAACCCAAAAAATTTGCTAATGTCAATATGGTGGGGTTTACAAGAATTTCTCACAATGAGGTTCCTAATAGAACTAAACATATTAAATATTATTGTTCTCAGCTTGATAAACTAATCACAGTTTTTATTCAAAAATGTTCAAGACTACTAAAAAAAAATCTATTTTTCTGCCAGCATGATAATATAAGACAGAAAAAAAAACAAAGTGTTATGCTAGGAAGTACAACTTCACCCACCGTATTCTTCTGGTGATGCACCGCCAGATTACCGTCTCTTCAGATCTATGGAACATTTTCTTGATGAAAAAAATATTATATATATATATATATATATATATATATATATATATATATATATATATATATATATATATATATATATATATATATATATATATATATATATATATATATATATATATATATATATATATATATATATATATATATATATATATATATATATATATTTATATATATATATATATATATATATATATATATATATATATATATATATATATATATATATATTTATATATATATATATATATATATATATATATATATATATATATATATTTATATATATATATATATATATATATATATATATATATATATATATATATATATATAGATGCCGAAGTAAAGCATTCAAAGATTGAAACAGTCAAAAAACAACAATAAATTATAATATCTTTTTTGAAATAACAAAAGAAACATCGAATCTAATTAGACAAACTAAAAGAAAATATGAAAACAATCAACTTAATGAAATAGAAAAAGATTTCCAAAAAAGTAACACCCGAAACTTTTACAAAACATTTGAAACTAAATTCACATGCTATCAACCCAAAAGTCTTTGCTTCCAAAAGGAAAACTGACAATTAGCTCTAAATAACAAGACAATTGCAAAGAACTTGTGAAATATTTTGAAGAACTACTAAACTGTCCTGAGCCCTTAAACAAATTACCAACACTAACAACATTACCCTAAACAAACAAACCCAGATTCATTACCACCGACCGAAGATGAAATAATTAGGTAAATCAAGCGACTTAGAAATAACAAAGCTTCTGGTGAAGATGGAATCACTGCTGAAATTTTGAAATCCGCTGGTCCAGGTACAATCAAGGAAATAACCAAAATTCTACACGAAGTATGGCGAACCGAACGGATTCTGGAAGATTGGAAAGATGCTCTAATCCATCCACTACATAAGAAAGGAGATAGAACGGATGTAAACAACTACAGAGGGATATCCCTTCTACCAGTTTATTACAAGATACTATTTCAATGTCTACTAGACAGAGCACAGTGACAGTTAGAACCTAAACTTAGTGAATATCAAGCAGGTTTTCGACCGGGCAGATCCTGCCCTGAACAGATCCTGAATCTAAAGTTGATTCTAAGACATCAAAAACTGTCCAATAAAAATCTCGTTTGTAAATTTGTGGATTTCAAAAACGCGTATGATTCTATTGACCGCGAATCTTTATTCCAAATCTTGAAAGAACAAGGATTAGATCTGAAAACGCTGGCAATTATTAAAGCAACATTAACTAGCACAAGATCAAAAGATAAATTGATGGGTGACATCTCAGAGCCCTTCGAAATTAAAACTGGAGTGAGACAAGGAGATGGACTCTCGCCACTCTTATTTAACTGTGTTCCATAAAAAATAATACAGGAGTGACGTGACAAAAAGTCAGCCCTGAATATTGATCAGCCCATTAAACTAGGGAGAACCAACATCAAAATTGATTGTCTGGCGTTTGCTGATGATCTAGCAATTTTGGCTCAAGATATATTAACGGCACAAAAACAGATTGAAATCCTAAAAGAAACAGCAGAAAAGGTAGTGGTAATGAAATTTGAAGTCCAATACATGACCTGCAACAGACTAAGAACACCATTTCTAAAAACAAAATATGGTAACATCAGACGAATCTCTCAATTCAAATATTTGTGTCAAAAAATGGAAACTTCATTGCGACTTACAGAAAATATTTACAACAAAAAGTGCATATCTAAAAACACCAAACACACACACACTTAGACATTACAACACAGTTATTAAGCCAGAATGTCTATATGGGGCAGAAACGCTCATTGAAGAACGCATTTGAATAGGAAGAGGGACGTCGAGGACATTGAAAAGAAGGAAAGAAAAATCTTAGGCCCCAAACAAATAAATAGCACAACATACCGACTTCGAGAAAACCAAGAAATCAAACAATACACAGATATACATAGCGATATGAGAAAAAGAAGACTTAAATTTTACGGACGCATAAAACGGATGAATCCGAGTAGGCTAACTAGACAAATAGTCGAATTTTATGAATATAAGAGTGGAGCTAAAGTAGAAATAATTAAATGGATTGCTGCAATTAAAGAGGACCTCAGATCAGGAAATATTACACAAAGTGAAATTCGGGATAGAGGATGTTTCAGACATAAGGTTAACGTGTGAAAGGTTGGCCAGAGTGAAAAATGTAGGAAGACTGGAACAACTTGGTCTAACGACAGGAAACAAGCTCATAGCGAAAGAATTAAATTAGTATGGGCGCAAAGGATGGCTAATGACAACAAACGCCTATAACTATATTTCGCGTGGTCCACCGGGACCCATACGTGAATAATAATAATAATAATAATAATAATATATATATATATATAAGAATGCACTGTTAGTCCCGGAGTACATCCGATCGTTTGTAGTTCCGGGGGTTCCGTTACCGATAGAGGGCCCGAGGGATTTTTTGGGGTTACACTTGATAACAGAAAAATGTTAGAATTACAGTGTCAGAATTACTAGGCTCTCGGGTAGACCGCGTTTTAAATTTGTAAAATCTCGACCTTTTGGATTTCACTTTAAAGCCATTTTGAAAAGAATCTAGTTGATTTACTCCGAGGCCTCAATCTGCCTACTCCCCAGCGTTCTATTATTCCCTGATTGTATGATTGTATTCTATTGAATACCTATTCTAATGATTGTATCAGTGATGTAGCGTTAGGAGATAGGAAGCAAACTATATCTTGATCAGCAAACTTTAGAGGTTCAGAATGACCGGGAGCATTATCAATAAGAAGTAATATATATATATATATATATATATATATATATATATATATATATATATATATATATATATATATATATATATATATATATATATATGTATATACATAGCCCAATTGACCCCCCGCAATCAAGCCCGTTGCATTCAAATACAAGCCCAGACCTCATGCTTCTATAAAAACTGAACAAAATTGCTCCAACCTTACTAAAAGGTTTCACATTAATAGAATTACTATATAGCCTGGACTATCCACTTTTAAACAGTTTTCTACATAGAGCTTTACATAACTATTTTAATTATGAAAAAATTACTAGATTTGAAGACGAGTCGAAACCATTTCGATAAAACCATTTAAAATACAGCCAGTTATTATTTTTAATTAAAACTAAATGTATTGTGTGATGATTTAATTGTTAAATCGAACGTAAAACGTTATAATACCTCCTGGTAATGCCTTTCGTGGCCAATTTCAACTTAGGAAATTAGCCAGAATTCGAAGGTGCACAAATCAAATGAGATTGTAGGGACTGAACTAGCTTTCCTTTTCAGCCAGGAAATGGTAGATAAGAAAAAATGTTAAATATTTTTATGGTTCCATCAAATTATTGACAGGACTGGCTGAGGATCGTTTAAAATGTTAATCATCTATCGTCTTAAGTTCTCGTAATATACTTAAAACTGTTTTCAGAATTTTTACGAATGTTTAAGTGATACTAGTGCCTTAAAATGCCGATTATGTCTTAATGGCGATTCTTAAGATATCTAGTGACATTGAACTTGTCATAAACATAATGTATCTATTAAAACAAAGATGGCGATACTGATTAAGATAGACATCATCTGATAGACAATCAAGCTGTAGACGAATCTGACTAAATATATTTCGAATTTCCAAATAAATGATTAACAGATTAAGTATAGACATGTGTGTTTTTAATGAAAAACTTGTACCGCATTTAATACGACACTAGGTTATTAATCACGATTATATTTCCTGAATTAATGGTCCATCAACAACTAACATCTGATAAATTGCTGATATATTATAATTCTCTTGATAATTTATAACGATGCCATATGTTAAATGGACCGAAATCCACAATAGTTATTTTGAAAACTCGATTGTAAATTATTTGTGTATAAAAATTAAAGCTCGTTCGTTAATCTAGGTGTTGAAAGACGTGCATTGATTAGAAACAAGTTAATCTCGTGAAATACAACAATTGTTTGAATTTTAATTCTGGTAGCGTTAGGATAATTAAAAAACACCTTGCATATACGGTTTATAAGTTACAAGACGCCATGTAATATATTTTTTTTCGTATCTTGTGATTTTTCATGAAACCTCTAATAAATACAATCAGTGGCGGTTGGTCTATAAGGGCACGTGGGAACGTGCCTTACCTAAAAAATTAAAAAATAAAACGAAAATTTGATGTCTGACAGTTACACTCACATTTCTACACAGCAAAGTGTGTGTATGATGCTAAGCAATGTACAATTTTTGGTTCCTACACATTTCCTTATCCATATTCCAAAATTTGGTTATACGTACCCAACCTGTTTTTTCCCCCACGAACCGCCGCTGAATACGATGCTATTATTCCTACAGGATATTAAATTAAACCACCGAAAATAGAACTTAGTTTTATTTACTTTTTTATGAGATTGAGTTAAGTAATAAATCACGTTAATCGATAATCGAATGTTTTTTTATTGTAAATTTCATTTTTTTTTGGGAAAAGCTTCTCTAGACTCTTATTTGAGAAGAAGATAGAGAAGAATTGTTAGAGATGCGTTATAATGGTGTAAAAAGACACTGACCAAGCATGAATCTGTTTAGTTTTATTTGAATTTGTCTTGAAAATAATTTGAGAAAAGAATTTTTTTATTAACTCTCATATTTTATTGTCATCTATGAGGTCCCACTCAAGCCTGATGAAGTCTGAATTGTTTTTAGAGATTATAAGGGAATAATCATCGTGGGAAAGGATTTTGGAGATAGAAAGACTAGATGATAAGACATCTTTTACCAGTCGGTATGCTCTTTCGTTTTCCTCGATGTCCTTATGTCCTGGTATCCATATTAAGATGACTGTATAGAATGAAAGGCTAAGAAAAAGAACAGATTAGGGGATGAGTATAATTTTGGTTATCAACTGACTGCAGAAAGCTAAGAGAATCAGATCAAACTGGCCAAGAGGAGTCTTGTGCAAAGAAGATGCTTTTGAATGCTTCGTGAAGTGCAAAGAGCTCTATTGAAAAGACGAAAGTTATGTAAGGAGACTGAATATTCCAAACCCGGATTTCGGATTTGCAACGATACTTTCACCATTCATGGCAAGATTATCATAGAACATTGTCTAATATTTAATCTCACAAAGTCTTGCACCCAGTACCGATACAGTTCATCAAATTTTGTTATCAATCTCTGAAAAGTTGATACACTTTTTCAACGAAAAATGCCACAAAGTTTCGTACACTTTCACGCAATTTAAACCACCCATAATAACAGCTCTTTAGTTGTTTCTGTTTCAGAAAATGCAGTGCTTTATAAATCTTTCCTGCACCACTAAAGCCGAGTACAAAACCGAATCTGTCCTGCTACTAGCTGATCTAAGTCTCACAAACAACGAACCGCAGAAGAAAGAAAGAGTAATTACCAATGATAATTTAACTGAGATACAAATACGATTCCTTAGGTTGTTTTATCGTGAATATAATTTTCGCCCAGAAAAGAAAGTCTGTCATATCTACCATATCATTTATTCGCCATTAACAATGGATATCCGTCAATTGTTAATTAACTCTTTGGAATGTTACATTGCTGCGGGTGTTTTGACTTAACTCAAGAACAGATGAAAATTTGATGATAATATTAATTATAGCGATTTAAACAGAAATATCATGTTGGTATATGAGCTCCCAAAAAAAATCTATTATACATTTTTCAATTAATTTGATCGATTTTTAATTTGTAATCCGTATAATTCGAATTAGCAGCAAAAAATAATGTCTAGAACTGACAAATTAATGTCATGAATAACTATATCATGTGGGTTGTTATCCAATAATATGAATCAGGTTTTGACTAATGGAATCCGTTGTAAGTTCAGAACAAGACACTACAGATGACCATAATTCTATTAATCTGATTATTTCACAGTACAACTTTCTAACGAGATTATGTATGAACCAAAATTGTTTTCAGCTTGATAATAGACTTGATGAACTAGAAGGAACAGCAATGGGTAATTCTCGGTCTGCAGAGAGGTTCGACACGGTTCGAACATGTGTAAGTCCGAAATCATAGTGTTCACGTATAAACTCTAGAACAATGATAGACATAGACAACAAATATAATTATAATAAAGAATCAAAATTATTTACGGAGGTGTCCGAAGTAAATAGTTATAATAAGAATATTTTAGTTTAGTCAATTTGTAGAAAACATTGATTTACAGTTTATTATTGAAAGAATCTTCTACTTTTCGAAAAGAACAGAAATAAAATCATGATCATACTGTTTGATGCCCAATTTACACGAGTTCCAGTCAAGGTTTTGAAAAAGTGGACAGTCCACAAACCTGTACAGTTTGAAAAAACTGTTACATTATCTCCTCTTTGCTTTTGCTTATCCCAATCTCATTTATATTTTATTTTCGCTATTATCTTTCAGTTACCTAGTGATACTCCCTGGTATAGAGTATATTCACTCCCTGGTATTAGTATTTTCACTATTTTTTATTCCCGTCGATAGAAAATAGCACAGTGGGTAAGCGTAGGTATAATTACGAATAAAATCAATATTCCTACTCTACGTAATATAATTTTATTCTCCTTAAAACTATTTAACCTAATAAAACTATACCTTCCTACAATTCTATAATAAACTAACCGAAACCTATAGCTTATTATTAATCCAATAGATAAATATATAATAAAATACACTATAATATTAAACTTATTCATAGAAATTCTCTCAAGAATAAAATCCTTAGGTGGAGCGAGCCTTGAGGGATGATTGAGTCTGTAACTAAGGAGCTTGACGTAATAGTGTATTATTTTCTAGTGTCTGGCCACACTACCGTAAACATTTCGCTAATCCCGTGTCTTTTCGACGTCCCAGTACAACACAAAATAATCCAACATGTGTCGGGTTATAATTGCTAACCGATTTGCGTATGAAGCTACGTATTCTCGACGCCCCACAATATTCTAGACTAGTTCTGACCAGTTGGAACCCCCGCTATCTAATAGCTAACACTTTCGCAGCAGTAAGACTGGTAACTTTGTCCAAGTAAAGTTCCAATTCTTCTGTTGGCGGATGACTACCGTACTCGTTGTTTATGGAACTTCTATTTCGGAATGATTGGTTTGGCTGACAAATATAAGCTGTTAATACCGAATCTTTTATGTTTTTTATTTTAATATTTTTTTCTGTTATTTAAATATCTCTTTCCATGGCCCGATCCTTGAAAGTAATTGTCTGGTCGTGAAGGCGGCAGCTGATTTGAAACAAGCAGAGGTGCGTGGAAGTACGGATGAAAGATTTCTATCATATATATATATATATATATATATATATATATATATATATATATATATATATATATATATATATATATATATATATATATATATATATATATATTATTATTATTATTAGGTGGGTATAGACCTGGTTGCATCACGCAAAGAATCCTGACTCATTTTCGAGTATTCTTTCTGATCCTCCACACCTCTCTCATCCTTTCTCCGTGGATTCTCTTTCTCTCCTCCGTCCACTTTGTTCCTGATCTCCTCGAAACTTCGCTCTCTGATGCAACGTTCCACATATGTATTTTGTGTATGTACGGCCCTCTATCCTCAATCTCTGTCGGACCCATCTGTGCCTTTCCCATAGTTGACTTGACTCCTTATATGTACGTAAGAATTTTGCTGGTGAGTCTTGTCGGTGGGAGTCTACTGATATGTCCATAGAATTTCAACCTTCTTTTTCTTATGTCCACCGCTACGTTGGACATTCTTTCTGTGGTCTTTCTAGAATGTAGTCTGTATCCTTCCTCTGTCAGTTTTGGGCCGAGAATTTTCCTCATAATGTTACGTTCTTCTTTTAGTTTGTTTTCTATGCCGCTTTTTGTATGAAGTGTAAGTGTCTCGCTTGCATCTAGTACCTCTGGTTTGATTACTGTGTTGTAGTGTCTTATTTTTGCGTGTGTGGATAGGCATTTCTTCTTGTAAATATTGTGTGTCTTGTCGTATGCCCTCTTCATCTTCTGCAATCGAGTATTCTGTGCTATCTTCTCTCCTCCTGTGGGTTCGAGGATCTCGCCCAGGTATTTGAAGTGAGTGACCCTATTTATTTTGCCGCATTTGGTGTTCATCAAATTTTAAACATTTAATTTTGAGCAGAAGAATTCGGTTTTTTGAACGGATATTTCTAGGCCAACTTTCTCTGCACATTCCTTGAGGACTTCGATCTGTTTGGTTGCCCTTTTTTCATTATCTGCGAGTATGGCTAGGTCGTCTGCGAAGGCTAGGCATGATATTTCTATGTTATTTTTGGTTCGTCCGAGTCGTATTGGTGTGTGCAATCAGTGTCCTTGATTTTTTAGTTCCTTTTCCCATTCCCTTATGACTTTGTCCAGGACCAGGTTGAAGAGGAGTGGGGATATCCCATCTCCTTGGCGTACTCTGGTTTTAATCAGGAAGGGTTCGGAAATTTCTCCCATAAATTTTACTTTAGAGATTGTGTCGGTCAGTGTCTGCTGATCAATCGTAGTGTTTTGGGGACGAGCCCTTGTTCTTTTAGGATTTTGAACAGAGATTTTCGGTCAATGCAGTCGTATGTTTTCTTGAAGGCAACGAACGTGCAGATGATTGGGACGTTCCTGATAGCTTTGTATTTCAGTATTGTTTTTAAGTTAAAGATTTGTTCAGTGCATGAGCGACCAGGGCGAAAGCCTGCCTGGTACTCGCCAATTTTGTGTTCAAGTTGTTCCTGTGTTCTCTGGAGAAGGTATACTGAAAAGATTTTGTAAGTGACTTGTAGTAAGGAGATTCCTCTGTAGTTGTTCACATCTGTTCTGTCTCCTTTCTTGTGCAGCGGGTATATAAGAGCACATTTCCATTCATCTGGTAATTTTTCTGTTTGCCAGATGTTCGTGATAATTTGCGTGAGTTCCCGTATATATATATATATATATATATATATATATATATATATATATATATATATATATATATATATATATATATATATATATATATATATTTCTTCCCGAAACCATAAGACATTGAACATCGTTAAGAAAGTACATAATAAACACTTAATTTTATATAAAAAACTGAAGAGAAATGAATTACAACTCAAATATAATATATATTGGAATTGGAAAGAAAAGAAGGACAATTGGAAAGAAAAGAACAGAAGAGAAATACACAGTCAACATAGAATTGTTAACATAATTTACATGAATTAACAGATAATATAATTAGTACAAAACATAAACAGTTATATTCACCAAAACAGACTATTGCAATAATTTAATTGAATTTAAATTGTTTTTTGTTTGCCCATGAAAATCTTCTGATCGCTCTCACAGACTGATTACATGGTAGATCCCAAACAAACTCCGGAAAAGTATTTTATATCTTCATAATAGTATACCGCACATTCTTCTGTATAAAACTAAAATTACGCTTTGGAGCATTTTGAAAATTACGAATTGAAGCGCAATTATCATCTCCATATCAAGAGAATTTCCCCAGAAACCAAACAGTATCTTATCCTCGACTGAACGGCATGGTAAGCTGACATTGAAGCCTCAAAACCAACATTCTGAGCTATGATTCTCAGTGTGTAACAATACCGAGATAAGCCTGCAGCAACTTTTCCCATGTGTCCTTTCCAATTCAGCTTTCCATCAATCACGAGGTCCACGAAACACAGCCGTTCAGAAGACTGAATTTTAACGTCTTTATAGATAAAGGTAATTATGTTATTCTTTCTATTGCTGAATACAATAGACTGAGTTTTAGGCACATTTAAGACAAGATTCCCAGTAGAGATTCATCAAGTATTCGACACGATCTCCCAACACTCTCGAGCATCAAGTCGGAATCATCCTCGCTAAAAATAAATACTTTGTCATCCGCATAAAGTACCGTGCGCTGTTCTGTAATGTTTGGAAGTTGATTTGTATAAATAATATATAATAGTGGACCCACTACAGACCTTGAGGAACTCCTTTTGTCACACAAAACTTATCAGACACAATAGCTCTACCGCAAAAATCCGTCTCTACTACCTGTTGGGTTCGGTGTATTAGATATGATTTTATTAACATGAGTGTATTTCCCCGAACACCACAAGTCTCAAGTCTTACACAGAGAGTATCAAGATTCACGCTGTCAAATGCCTTTGTTGGATCAAAACACAACTTTTTACAATTTACTGAATTTAAAACATTCGAGATAGTTTGAGAAATAGTTCTAATGGTAGATTTTCCTGTTCGAAAACCATTCTAATTATTAGATATTACTAAATTATTTTCAAAAAACCTGACAATCTATGGTAAATCACCCCTTCAAAGTTTTTGCCCATATTCGAGAGCAAAGCGAGGTCTATAGTTAATTTCCTCGTCAATTTTTCCCTTCTTATAAATTGCTTTTATGTAAGAACAGATTTATTATATAAAATAAAGGTTTAGAGATATATTGAGCAATCCCTTTAATTATGTGAACAGGTAAGTTATCGTCATCTGGTCAATTTGCCACCTTGAATTCCATAGTAACCCACCTTAGCTAATAAATCTTTTGAGAGATATAAACCAAGATAAGTATCGAAGTTCATAGATAAGACGACAGGAAGCATTCTGCACCCGTTGTATCCTGCCCCTGTCCACAGAATCGAGACATAGAAAATAAATAAAGTCATTGTAAGTAAACTGAAAAAGTACCAGCGACTCTGATAATAGCTTTCTTAAAGCTTGGCTTAAAATATCTTGTGAATTACCAGTACGACTACATATTGCCCTTCTTTTATCTTCCACCGAACCAGTTTCATGAAAGTTTTGAACGTTTCGATTGATAATTCTTTCAGATGGGCGATTGTGTAAACCGTAAATATCACATAATTTTCTAAAAACATTTTTATAAATATCCTACATTACACTTCTGAAGTGAGACTAGATCTAGGCAAATTCACAGCTCCATCTATGTTTTATTCATAAATTTAAAAAAAACAATCAATTTGAAAGTTGTGTCTTTATGTCCTGGTATCCATATTAAGATGACTGAACAATCTAAGAAAAAGAAGAGATTAGGGGATTAGTATAATTTGGGTTATTACTTGACTGCAGAGAGCTAAAAGAATCAGATCAAACTGGCCAAGAGGAGTCTTGTGCAAAGAAAATATTTTTGAAATCTTCGTGAAGTGCAAAGAGCTGTTTTGAAAAGACGATAGTTATATAGGGAGACTGAATATTCCAAACCCGGGTTTCGGATTTGTAACGATACTTTTACCATTCATGAAAAGATTTTCACAGAATCTTGATTAATATTTATTCTCACTTGCATCCAGTCCCGATACAGTTTCATTAAATTTTGTTATCAATCTCTGAAAAGTTGATACACTTTTTCAACCACCTAAAATGCCACAAAGTTTCGTACACTTTCACGAAAAAGTACCAGCGACTCTGATAATAGTTTTCTTAAAACCTGGTTTAAAACCTCTTGTGAATTACCACTACGACTACATATTGCTCTTCTTTTATCGTCCACCGAACCAGTTTCATGAAAGTTTTGAACGTTTCGATTGATAGTTCTTTCAAATCGGCGATTGTGTAAACCGTAAATATCACATAATTTTAATGTGCAGTTGCATTGTGTTTACTTCCATTTTTATAAATATCATACATTACACTTGACTAGAAATGACACTGAAATGATGACTAGACTTGACACTGAAATGAGACTAGACCTAGACAAATTCTCAACGCCATCTGTGTTTTATTCAAGAATTAAAAAAAAAACGATCAATTGGAAAGTTCCCTTATATACACAGTTCAAAAACGATGGGGTGTGGTACTGACAATATGAAATTTTCGAACAATTATATATATAAATATATATATATATATATATATATATATATATATATATATATATATATATATATATATATATATATATATATATATATATATATTATGTTAATAAATATTTCTTTAAAAAAATAATAAAACAATGCTTCTTAAGAAAAAAGACAATTTTCCGTTGAATACCTTGTATAACGCAATGTTTACTGTGAATTTTTATTTTTTTATCTGAGAGTTTTGCTTTCATATCTGACCAATTATTATCAAAACTACAAAAAATAAAGAAATCAAAATAAAATTTTATTAAAAAAGTTCCTTCCTATTTGTTAATTGTTCCATCCTGTATAAAAAGATTATTAGAATGTAAAAATTAACTTTCTACTTGATATAATATATTTCTTAATAAGACAGAAATAAGACAGCCATGAAAATCTACCTATTATTTAACTAATTATTAATGTTATTAATTATTTTTCGAAATTAATATTCAAAGTGTTCATAATGAGCAAAATAAAAAGCTCCATTTTTCACACCGGGATCGATCAGCCGAAAATTCGTAAAAGCAACTTTTAATTAGTATACAATACAAACAGTAATTTTCTTTCACTTTAATTTAAATATTTAATCATTGTTATTATTTCTTTTTGAATTGATCAGCTTAATAATTAGGAAATTTATATACCAGGTGTGATGGTTAATAATTCTTAATTTTCTTAAGAAACGACGCTGGAAACAAGAGTTGGTTCAGAGTCTAATTCTCTTAGGTCATTTTGTTGCCACGACAGTATCTTTCAAAACACCATTAATGTTTAAATGATTTCAAGATAGCGTCATATGTTTTTTCGTGTGGTATACATGTCGTGATAAAGAGCATTTTCGGCACGTACTGCTTTTCTTGTTCAATTAAAAGGGAAACTCGAGTACAGACCGTCTTATACTTGTGAAAACTTACGAAGACAATGTCCCAATGCAAGACACTTGTGGACGTTGGTTTAAACGATTCAAAAGTAGTGATTTCGAAGGCAAAGCACGTCCGGTCAATCCGAAAAATTCTAAAGATGCGAAATTGCGAGCATTGTTAGAAGAAGACGATATGCAAACTCAACATCAAATGGCGGAGAGGTAAATTGTTGGTTGCCGAATCATTTGTGATCGTCTGTATGCCACGGGAAAGATCCAGAAGGCAGGAAAATCGATACCACATCAACTGAACCACAGACAAATGGAAAAGCGAAAAACAGTGTGCGAAGTTTTGCTTTCTTGGCATGAAAGAGAAACTTTTTTGCACCAGGTCGCAACTGAAGACGAAAAATAGATATATTTCGAGAATCCAAAACGCAGAAAATCATGAGTTGACCTAGGACAATATCGATCGCAAGATCGAATCGCCAATTTGGTGGTCACCTGTCAATAAATGATCAATTTAAACCAAGCATTGATTGACCAAGGAACGGAAAAGTGATTTTGTAGCTCGCCAATGCTCCATGAAATACATGCACTTTCTATGAAATATTTCAAATTACGGAGATGTCGAAAAATAGCTTGCAGAATGGACCACCTGAAAAGTTGTACGGTTTTTCTGAGAGAGCATCTACAAATTGCTAGAAAGGTGGAAAAAAGGTGCAGCTAGGGATGGCGCATAGTATGAATAAACAATTTTTTACCTTTCTCCTAAATTAAACGTGTTTTTTTAAAGAAAAAAATATGAATTATTAACCGCCAGACCTGGTGTAACTAGATCAATTCTTCTATTGGATCCTTCGGTGTGAAACACTAAACTCGAAGAGATTTACCACTAAACACCAAACCACTTTTTTAAAAGTTCTCGATGCACGTTTCGTTAACCATGTTTGCATCATCAGGAGATGATTTAATCTCTCTTTTTACACTCTTCATTAGGTACGATTATCACATAAATAAAATATTGTTTAGTTTTATAATTATGCTAGCATGGTTAGCGAAACGTGCGTAGAGAGGTTTCAAAAAAGTGATTTGGTGTTTAGTGGTAAATCTCTTCGAGTTTACTGATATAACTACTTTTATCTTTATTCATATCAAGTCTTCCCTCGCTGCTTCTATACATTTTTCTATAATGTCTTTTAACTCTATTTTGCTTCCTGACAAAATTACAAGGTCATCCACATATGCCACTTGATTTTGTGATTTTTCATCCAGTTTCATCCAATTACACTGGGGAACAGCAATTTTGTTGACTTGGATCTGTGACTTGTTTTTGACTAATTTTTCATCTCTAAATTCAAAAATATTCACAGTTTTTCTCTATCACGTCAAGTTCTTAACCTACAGCATACCCCTCATTTTACCTTAAAAGTATACATACGAAAGGAAATAAGGTGAGATCTGACCAAATAGATTAGAATAATTTATTCATACAGATGTTAAAATATTATTAAAAGTTAAATTGTGTTTATACAAAAAATAAATAAAAGATATTATGGTAAAAATTTCTTCTTATAGCTTTTCCTGGAGTGTTCAGTTTGTGGACATTCTCGCTTGATGCTCCAACAGTAGTCAGCCAACATACTGACATCCCATGACATAACACATGACATAATCTTTAGATCTTGGTAAAATCGCTCGCCCTGTTCATCACTAAGAGCACCAAGATTTTCTGCAAAGGCGGAAATACAATGTTTTTTCTGTCGACAAGTGGCTGATTTAAAATGTTTGGATCACCAGGTTTTAGGTCAGATTTTGGCGGCCAGTTCGATTGCATCCAATGCTTCTCACGAGCTCTGCTGTCCTACATGCACAAAAAACAGGGATACTTGGTATACCCGCGTTGCTGGCCAAGAAGGAAACAGACCATTTTAAGGTCAACAGAGATGATCCATTGGTGCATGTTATATTGTAACAAGTCAATGACTTTCTTTATGTCGCCATATTCTTCACGCAAAGAAACTGAATGACCTATTGGGACTGAATCGTATAAATTTCCATTTTGAAGAACACACTTCAAGCTACGCTTTGAGCTATCTGTAAACAATCGCCATTCAGTTGCGTTTTAGTTAGAAATGGCCAATTCTTTCATTAAACCTTCTACGTTCTGGCAATATACAAATCCGTCATTATTTCTGAAGTACTGCCTAAATTCACTTTCTCTGGAACGATAGTAAGTGAATTTAGCTCCTTTGTCAAGCAAATTTTTTTCGTGCAGTCTTGATGCTTTTTTGGATAATCCCAAATCTCGTGCTAAATCGTTTAATTCATATTGATTGAATCCTTTACGAACAGAATCATTGGAAGCTTTGAATTCTTCGTCGGTGGAGTCACTTCGATCTTCACTTGATTCAAATTCTTGTATTTCTAAAGAAGGTAATTCTTGAAAAACTGGCACTGGAATTTCAGCTGTTTGGGGCACAGAGCGTATAGCTGACGGTAAAGTAGGGTACTCAATGTTATGTTTGTTTTTCTTGTTGAATTCTGATGTTTTCACTATGCAAAAGTAGCAATCACTTAAGTAATCTTTGGGCTCTCGCCAAACCATTGGTATACCAAGCGAAAGTTCATTACGTGTTCTCTTCGTCCACATTCGTAAACTATCTACACACTACTTGCACACTTTATGAGGGGCCCATGATTTATCTTGGTCACCTATTTTCACTTTAAAATAAGCAAAATAGGCTTGCCTGACAAATGTACTAATATTAGTCCGTTGAATGGGGATGATAAAACTGCCACATTTATAACAAAATGAATCAGAGCTGTTTAAGCACTTACGACGAGAACTACCAGAGGCAGACATAACGAAAATCTGTAATTGTGTATGTATACTTTGACTTCACTATATCAGAGCGACACAGACGGACTTTAACATCTCATGCGTATCTAACCGAACTAGTTTTGGATGACGCAATGTCACTCACACCCCCACTCCTATGTCGAAGAAGGTTCGCCGGTAGGAGAGCAGTAGTGACTTCTGTGATTCGCCAAGCTTAGTGGATGCACAACAACTGTAGAGAAAAAATTTGACGTGATTGAAAAAAACTAAATAAAGTTTTGGAATTAGCATGTCAATTTACGTATAAAACATCTTAAAAATCGGACTCAACAGAAATTCTTTTTTAAATTGTTCCCAATGTTATTTGTCTGTTTAAAATTATGGTCCACATGTTAACTTTAAATTGATACTGGGACCAGTCTTCATGCGTTAAATGCAGAGTTTCCATGTGCCAATTATGTAAATTATGCAAGATTTGTAAATCCATAAAATTTTGTTTAGAAATTGGGGATCTTTCTTGCGGTTTTCTCGTGAACATTGTTCTGTAAAAATCGATTCTGGGTGTGCAGTCACTAGGTAGCAAACTTTGTACATGTTGCACATGATACGGGTAATACGGTCGATCTTTGAGCAGACAAAAGTATTTTTTATCATGGTATGAGTTGTTTGAAATGTGGTCCTTTTGCAAAAAAAAAATAAGCAATAATATTTTTTGTATAAAGAAAAGTGCTAATTGTACCATTTTGAAATCTTGACTAAATGAGCCATCTTTAGAAATAACTAGCCTAGGTTAGTGTAATACATTTTTGTAAAAAGATGAAGTGTCAAGTTTCAATGAAACTTTTTTTACTAAATTAACAACGTTCATTGTTTGATTGTTTGATTTATAGTTATTTAGGATCACGTTATAAAAAATAACACTGAAAAATAGGGAAAATTGTGATGACAGTACCTTCAAATTCTATCGTCATGCTACCATTAATTCTGACCACATTAAATGTTTGTTATCAGTGTCATTTCTATAAGAGTTATTAGCTCTGCCGGTATCTGGGAGACATATAGATAATTTATTACTTATTGCCCACATTTACGTAGAGTTATAATCTCTTTCAAAGTATCGGATAAACAGCATGTGCATATTAAAAATTATATATCCGTATGGTTAAGCAGCGTGGGGTTGGTGTTTATGACAATACATGGTATTATTTCAAAACGTGAGTAAAATATTATATAAAATAATTGTAATCAAAATTAGACACGGTAAATTGTATTATTTAAACTTGTCGTACCAGATATCGACCAGAACTATACACAAAAATTAAATGACATTGGAATGTGAAATTTCAACGTCAACGGACATTTCTCTTTTCACATTCGCCCTGGTGACAATTATCAACCGCCTAAAATATCTGCAATGCGTTATGCAATGATATAATTAAATAATACTGGTATTATCAGTCTTAAAGTCGTGTTTCTCTCTTTCTCTTTCTGTTATTCTCTTGAGGTCAGGCTGCTGCCTTCCTTAATATATTATTTAAGCATTGTAATATAGAGGTGTCCGGAAACTACTTTCGCTTATTTTTGTAGTGACTTGACACATTTTAGTCAATAATATTTTGTCATCTTTCAGGCAAAACGTCTTTTCAAATCAAGCATCCAATCACAATTAATTAACGAAAAATCTTTTTCTCTCACAGTATAGAAAATTCGAATAACACAAGAACTAAGGTCACTGGATCATTCCAGTGAACGTCGTGTATTTGGCAATAGGATCAAAGAACAAACAGATGATTTTTCACATTGAAACACATTTTGAAATTGGTGGTTATGTTGTGTCCAAGATTGATTCATAAGAAACCTTTACCAGTGGCGCCTCGTGAGAAAGGGCGTTGCAGCGTCGCCCCTCCAGCATTTATCACAATAAACAATTTTTCAGAGCAAAACACCATATTTTATTTCCGTTCAGATTCTTTCCTTTAACTCATTTTAAAATATATCTATATAAAATATCTCTAAATGCAGAAGAACGTCTATCGACTCATCACATTAAATAATGCGGATACAATATTCCATCCTCTCGCCACAATTTTTACATCGTTGGTCGGACGTTTACCTCCAGCGACCGTACGCCACATCCATTTATCTCGTCGTTGGCGTTACATGTTTTGTTGGTTGCCAGAATTCAGGGGCTTCACTGCTTTCTAAAACATGCGATTTGGACGTAGATTCCCTGCGACCGAGCGTATCGGTAATGAATTTTAAACGCTGAGTCAACGAGTACGGAGCGTTTGAGATGTCTCGCGTCGCGTATTTCGTACGCATCGCGAATACTTGTTTTGATTTGGGATTTACTACGTGTGTACACACTGAATAGTACTTTTTAAATAAAAATAATCATAACATGAAGATTCACCGACAAAAAGGTGTACAATAACCCTTTTTTGTCATAAAACTTTGATATTTGTTTTAACTTTTCACACTTCTCAAGAAATTTTGCTAATTTTCTTTATTGATTTGCAGTTACAATAAACTGTTTGAATGGTTTACTCTTCGGGAAACGGTAAGTACCTACTGATTTATTTCTTTATCTGCGCAACAAGCAACAACCCATCATCCTCCTTGTAAGTCGTAACAATACAAAATTTTAATGTTTTCCAGGTTCTCCTGCTGTATAGGGTTTTAATAGCCCACGAACCGCCACTGACTTTTACATATTAAGCGAATCACTGTTTGGTGTGGAGGTGTGGAGGTGTTTGGTATGGTCAGGAGGTGTAAATGGGCAGAATTTATTTATCGACAGACGTTCTTCTACATTTGGAGATTTTAATTCTTAATCATATCTCAAAATGACTTAAAGGAAAAAAGTGAACGGAAATAAAATATGGTGTTTTACTCCATAAAAATGTGTTACTCCATTGAAAATTTGTTTACTGTGATAAATGCTGAAGGCGCGACGCCCCAACGCCCTCCCTCATTGCAAATTATCATCCAGAATTTTGACAAAAGAGTGGACATATGTGAAGATGCAAGAGGTAAGTCATTTGGAAGATATTGCCTTTAAATGTCTCGTGTTTAAATGCCATACACTACGCTTCAATTATCAATATAAATGAGTTAAAGGAAAGAAACTGAACGGAAATAAAATATGGTGATTTGCTCTGAAAATTTGTTTACTGTGATAAATGCTGGAGGCGCTACGCCCTCCCTCATTACAAATTATCATCCAGAATTTTGACAAAAGAGTGGACGTATGTGAAGATGCAAGAGGTAGTCATATAGAAGATATTGCCTTTAAATGTCTCGTGTTTAAATGTCATACTCTACGCTTCAATTATTAATATAAATGAGTTAAAGAAAAGAAACTGAATGGAAATAAAATATAGTGTTTTGCTCTGAAAATTTGTTTACTATGATAAATGCTGGATACGCGACGCCCCAACGCCTTCCCTCATTGTAAATTATCATCCAGAATTTTGACAAAAGAGTGGACGTATGTGAAGATGCAAGAGGTAGTTATTTGGAAGATATTGTCTTTAAATAGTCTATATGTTTCATACACTACGCTTCAATTATCAACATAAAGTTTTTTGAAATAAAAAGAAATGTGTTATTTTAGAATTTAAAAAACGCTTAATTCAAAAGACCCTTTACAATGAAATGAAATCACAACAACCGAATGCGATGAAAAATGTCCTCTGTTGTTTGTATTTTCCTCTGTGTCGTCATTAAACAATAATTTATCAAAATAATTACGGCGTGTCATACAGTACAATGTAACAAATTGCCACTGACTTATGTCATGAAAAAAAAAGCGATTAAAAATAAGTTTAGTACCATATAATTATCCAAAAAGCTTTTTGGAAAATATATACTATAATCTTTACTATTATTGCATCCATTTCCAAAAATTGCCTAAACGTTTTTATTTAATTGAAAGATATTCGTCCATTACACATAATTTGTCTATAATTAAGGCTGAATATAGATAAATTTAAAAGCTCTATATTTGATAACAAGAAACTTTATCTTACTTAGAACTAACAATTATGGCATTTTGACTGTTCACGACATGCATTCAGCCTCTCTTCTCTACTTATTTATTTTTACACGGAGTATAATAGTTGGACTTATATAATATTTATATTTGTTTTGAAAAAGGCAAATTTCGTATGAGGATGAAACATTTTGCGTAGAAAAATCATCGCGTAAATTGAAAAAAAATTGGAAAAGTATCATGGGACCTCTGCTTTTTCACATTCTATGGTTTATAAGATGATGCCTGAGTTTTGATATGATCGAACATTGCATGGTTTATAGATATTTTCCAAAGTGTCATTCCACACTCAGGGCGCCTTATTTAGGTCGTTACTGAGGATATGGTCAATATCGTGCTAACCGAACGCAATGTAAAAATTAGAGCGATTGTTAAGATGACAAATATCTTGGACGAATGAAGGAACATATTGGACATGAGAAAGCTATTAGTAAGGTGGGTGACACGTTGTGTAGTGTTGGATTTTCTTGGACTGCGTCAAATGAGACAGCAGTAGCTGAGTGTCATCACACACCCAACCGTTGGGTTCCGTAATCTCATGTGGAACACACAAAAACCTGCGTCTCCGCCTAAATGAACACTTTTGTTGGTTGCTTGACCAGGAAGGAGCCCCACCTATCCCTTCAACTGGATGACATATGTTTCGTCTCTTGAGGTTCAGACTCTTCAAGGCGTCGACATATACCATACCATCAAGAATAGGGAAACCCTATCCACAGCTAACAACCCATGTTTTCGCCGACCTCCCGTTGGATGGCGTATATATGTAGTGTTAGATTTTCTTGGACTGCGTCCAATGAGACAGCAGTAACTGAGTGTCATTACACACCCAACCGTTGGGTTCCACAACCTCATGTGGAACACACAACAACCTGCGTCTCCGCCTAAATGAACAATTTTGTTGGCTGCTTAACCGGGAAGGAGCCCTACCTATTCCTTCAAATGGATGACATATGTTTTGTCTCTCGAGGTTTAGACTCTTCAGGGCGCCGACATATACCATACCATCAAGAATAGGGAGACCTTATCCACAGCTAACAACCCATGTTTTCGCCGACCTCCCGTTGGATGGCGTATATATGTAGTGTTAGATTTTCTTGGACTGCGTCCAATGAGACAGCAGTAACTGAGTGTCATTACACACCCAACCGTTGGGTTCCACAACCTCATGTGGAACACACAACAACCTGCGTCTCCGCCTAAATGAACAATTTTGTTGGCTGCTTAACCGGGAAGGAGCCCTACCTATCCCTTCCACTGGATGACATATGTTTCGTCTCTCGAGGTTCAGACTCTTCAGGGCGCCGACATACACCATACCATCAATAATAGGAAGACCCTATCTATACCCCATATATATATATATATATATATATATATATATATATATATATATATATATATATATATATATATATATATATATATATATATATATATATATATATATATATATATATATATATATATATATATATATATATATATATATATATATATATATATATATATATATATATATATATATATATATATATATATATATATATATATATATATATATATAAGCAAAATGCAAATGAGTTTCTGGGGCGACTTTTAATGAAATGTGTATCACTACACACTAGAATCGAAAGAATAATCAAAAGAGTGGGTTTTACCCATCGAACGTGCCCTGAACACGCTTTGATCCACTAAGAAGATCATGGTCACAGTTTTTTTTTCTGGGATTCTCAAGGTATTAAGAATAATCATTTGAAAAAGTACAAAACGATCACAAGGAGCTATTGTGCTACAGCATTAATCAAATTCCACAAAAAGTAAATTAAAGACGCCCTCATTCCCGAATAAGGAAGTGGTGTTTTACCAGATTCTTATTTTCTGGGCTTGCCCCCCTTCGACTTTTTTCTTTTTTCAAACCTGAAGAATCTGTTCATAATAACTTGTTTTATGCAGTGTTCCTACACTTTTGAAAATTACACACAATTAAACATTAAATATATATTTGGGCCGCAACAACATTGAACCGGTACGAAATGCTCGTAGTAGGGATACAATCACTACCATAGAGGATATAATAGACAGATGGAAAGAGCATTTCGAAAACTTGCTGAATGCCAACTCTACGACTGATGAAAGAGTCTTGGAGTTCATTCTTCGAAGACCTACAGTTATGAGATAGACGAAGAGCCCACTATGGACGATGTAGAAATGGCAATCGGGGAGCTAATAAATAATAAATATTCAGACATGGACGGAATACCGATGGAGATATACAAAGCTGGTGGCAATATGATTGTAAACAAACTCCAAGAAATAATCTGCTTGTGCTGGAGGAAAGAGAAAATACCATCGGAGTTTACAGATGCGTGTATTATGTCTTTTTTTAAAAAGGGAGAGAGAGCTGACTCTGAAGCAAGCTACAGGAAAACTTCTGTCTAGAAGCATACTACATAGACTGACTGGTGGTTTACAATGCCATAATAATCTCTGGTCTTCTGTATGAAGCTGAATCGTGTGTTCTATATCGAAAGCAAATAAAATAACTCGAGAGATATCATCAAGATTATCCGGAAAAACTTGAGAATAATATGGCAAAACCGTCAGACCAATGTAGAGGTACTTGAATGAGCCAACTGTATGAGCATACAACCCCAGATTATAAAAGTTCAGCTCAGAAGGTTAGGTCATTGCCAAAAAATGTAGAACACCATGATGCCGAAGCAGATCCTTTATATCCTGGCGAATGGAAAAAGATGGAAAACGACAGATCCTAATGACGTGAGAAAACATATATAGCTGTGCAGCTGCATGAAGAAGATAATCGCCAAAAAACACATGCGTAAAAGGCCAAACAGGCTGGACTGCATGTACCAATTCTATATCCTCCTAATTTTAAATGTCCAGAGCATGCAGAAGAATATGTAGATCTAAGCTGAGTAATCTGAGCCATTATAAAACACATAATTCTTCAACAATAGCTCAGCGAAACTAACAGGGTTAACAGCCACCAGATCAGATATTAATAGTAAAATTCCCTTTGATATATATTTCTTTCTAATCTCATTATAAATTGTTCTATATAGTGTTCTCGAACGTTTGAAAAACAGTGTATTATGAATAATAAATGGTAATTGGTCATATTTAATTAAAGTTAAATTCAGATCATAATTATTTCCAATGGCTTCATTAGAACAAACGCGTAAAAACCCTGAAAATCGAAACGAGAAAAGGTCAAGACTGTAAAACCAATGGTTTTTCTTAACGGTTATTAATAGGAAAATTTTATAACTTAATAGAGGTTTTTGATAATAATTTATTGGAATGTGAGAAAATATATTCCTGTAGAAACCACTTCCGGATGATTGACGATTGCTACTGTGTAGAGCGGAATTTTATTTCTTAGAATGATATCGGAAAAATCAGCGAAAAATATTATTCATAATTTTGATTAATGTTGGAGCTTTTATAACGATTTGGGTTTGAATTTCCTAACGATTCTTTGGAGCGACACGTAATATAAAAAGGATATAAAGCAAAATTTTCTTAAACAATTATATAACTCTAGGGCTTTAAAACTCCACTAAAATAAATATGAACATAAATATTTTTTAACTAAACTCAAAGAGATTTTCATCTATATGCCAAATTACTTGTTAATAGTTCCTCAATGTGAGTTCCTCTAACTATGTTAACATCATCAGGAGATGATAATGTGTTGATAATGAGATGAAAATGTCTAATGAAGGGTGTAAAAAAAGGATACAGGAAAAAAGAAAAAAAAGAAAAAAGAGAACAAAAGAAAGAAAAAAATGAACCGTGAAGTTTACCGACCCTTACATTAATAACTGAAGAAGTTGACTGAACGGAGTAGGTCCTTTATCCCGGTTCAAGATTTTCTTGCATTTTTCTATTTGCATGGTTTCATATGCATCCAAAGCCCTATTGTCGTTTACACTTTTAACCAGTCTTAAATTACTAATGTCTATATTGTGGTCATGTTCATTACATGCTGGGCAACAAGATTTTTAATTTTTTCCATATCCAATATGGGCAATGTGTTCTTTATATCTCTTTAATATAGATCTTTTTGTTTGTCCAATATACCTTCGATCACAATCTTGACAGCTAATTTCGTAATTCCCCGACTTCTGATGCTGATCTGCTTTATCCCTTGGATTACCCAGGACTTCTCTTATTATATATCTCTTATTAATAAACCATATTTATTATATGGTTTGTACACAACCTTAATGTCCACTTTTTTCAAAATTTTGTCTAGCCCTCGTGTTAATTGGGCATCAAACCGTATTACCATGAATTTATTTTATTCTGATCCTTCTTTCTGAAAATTATTTCAATAATTTATCTATCATATTCTTATTACAACCGTTCACTTCGGATACCTCTATAATTAATTTTAATTCTTATATTCGTATAATTATCTTTTTTTAAAGGATTTTTATGTACTAATTTAAAAAAAATTAACTTACAATTTAAACTAGCCAATTTATGTAATGTCTAACGAAAAGCAAAAAAATAAAAGAATCACTGAGAAATTTATCTACGTTGGTTTTTTGTTTTTACCCAGTGATTCTTTATTTACATAAGAACAGATATTTTTGATTCTCGATTCTCGAAAAACCCTAATAAAGAAAAAAATATAGCCAATGTATTTTGGAAGCTATGATTCGAATCGTTAGGAATATATCTGGTTGGTTAAAAGTGTAAATGACAATAGGGCTTTAGATTCAATTATTAATGTAAGGGTCGGTAAACTTCACGGTTTATTTTTTTCTTTCTTTTGTTATCTTTTTTCCTGTATCATTTTTTATACGCGCTTCATTAAGCAGGTAGTACGCTTCCTAGATAGTAGGTTAACAATCAGGGTACTCATATAAATAGAACATACTTTAGTTTTAGAATTAGATTAAATCATCTCCTGATGATGCAACGAGCGAAACGTGCATCGAAAACTTTAAAAAAACTGAATCGGTGTTTAGTAGTAAATCTCTTTGAGTTTAGTGTTTCACACCGAAGCTTCCAATAGAAGAATTGAAATACTTAAAATTTATTAAGAAAAAATCAACCCTAAATTGCTAAAGCATAAAAAAATAAGATTAGAACATTATAAAATGTGAAAAATATTATAAATAGTTAAAACCATCAAAGATAAAGATAAAAAGATAAAAAAATGGGCTATTTATTTAGGTAGGTATAAACAAAAATGAATACCCCCTAATTTATAAAACAGAAAATACTTAATATTAGGTACATGCAATTTTTTAATTACATTTCTTTAAGCTTCTTATTAAATACCTAGATTTTAAAAGATTAAAATTTTAAGAAGTAGGTATGTAGTAAAAAAAGTGAGATTATAATACAATTTTTGCTAAAATAAAAACAAACAATCTTTAGTTTTCTACCCAGTATTTTCGTAATCGATAAAGGCATCTTCAGTCTTTTTTTCAAAAGTGTAATCTATAGGAAGAGTATAATAAAATAATTTATCTCTACATTCCCTAAAAAATTTCAACAATTGTTGCAAGTCTTCGTATTTTGCAGATGAGATCGATAATGGATAATTTGATAAGATACGTTTTGATAAGAAAACATTGGAGTCTGATTAGAGAAAAATGAAAAGAGTGAAATAAATAATAGTAAGATTTAAACACCGACACAAAAAAACGAACAGAAACACGATTGGTTTGTGCATCAATTTTAAACAGGGAACTCTTCTACTTTTTTCATAGAATTTCTTTTTACTCACGGCGGAACGGAAATATTTTGTAAAATAGCTATGCTTCTTATTGATATTTGATGATTTCTATAATTTCAAATCTACTAACTTTCACTGAATGTGACTGAGGCTTCTTTACACATGTAGTTTTACACATGTAAGTATATACATATATACTTACTTTTAATATAGTAATTACTTTGACTTACTACTACCGAACGTGTCTGAATCTTTCAAGAAGTTGTTTACTGGTATATAATTACTATAGTTTATTTAATATTCAAAGCTACTTACTCAAACCAAAGTTACTATGATTTTCTTAATTTACTAAGCTCTAGTAGATATGACAAGGAAATTAATGAAACAAATTTACTTTATAAATTATATTAATTACTTCTCTTTATATGGTTAACTTCTGAACTATTGGTCCATGGTAGCTAAAATAACTGGCATATGCCATAGTTGCCGGATTCATATTGCACACAAAGGTAAGATCTATTGCGGATCTTTCATGAAGTGTAGTAGGTCTGCAAGGAAATAGTGACAAGTTATAGTCCGCACGCAATTGAAAAAATATTCTCTCATCACTGTCTGGATCGACATTGAAATCTTCAGCCACCATGAGAGGGATGTCTAGATCGACTTCCAAGTCTGGTATGATTCTCTGAATCATTTTCCCATACTGGGCAATCCCACGCAGCAATAGAAATTGTATTCGATGTATCGGTGTCTGCGGATGTACGTAAACTCCAGCAAGGATAAATTTAAGATTGCGGCATGTAACTTCAACTACTGTGATATCTCCGCAACGGGTGTCTACTAATATGTTGAGTATTTGATAGTCAAGAACCACAGGATGACACGTAGATATTGATTCAACGTTCTTGCATATCACTACAGAAACTGTTCTTTGTAATGATGTAGACGGCGTGTCTTCTTCTTTTTTTTTGAGATAGACAAAGATGAATCAGTAGTCTTATCTTTTCGTATTTTAGAATTGCAACAAGCGATAAGTTCAAAACTGGCGACGGTCACTGGCGCGTTCTCACGCATCCAAGGTTCAGACGCTCTAAATTTTTCACGCAAGGCGCAACTTCCGGAGTATTTTTGGCTCAGTTCTCGTGGCCCGATTACGATGAATTTTGGCATAATCGATTCTTCTTGCCTCGTTTAGTACTCGAGGCGAAGATGACGTAACCCCAGTTGTACTGGGTTGCGGTTCTAAATTTTCGTCGCAGAAAGCAACTTCGGAGACCTGGGTTCTCGTAGGCCGATTGCAATGATTTTTGACTTAATCGATGCCTTTTAACCTGTTCTCTGTCTGTAGCACGACAGATAACAAAGTTAGCCGCGTTTGCGATTTTGTTCACTACAATTTTTTTCTAAAAAGTTACTGGTATAGGATGACTAATAACTTGTGACGTCACTACCGGATACGAATTCAATTGGTCTTTGTGTGATTGCGCAACTCTCCTCTAGCGATAGACACGTGTGGCGCGGGGCTCGGCCTGCGGGCGACTGAAGGGGACACGGTCACGCGTGCTTACATATTTGGTGTCAGTTTCGTCCAGCGACCCGATCACAGACCGAGCGTGGAAGACAGGCATCCCTGTCAAAGCTCGAAAACATGGTGTTTTCTGATAAAAAAATTTTCACTGATCAGTAATGTGTAAACAAACAAAACGATCGTGTGTGGTCACACTCACCAGGCTTGAATCCAATAGACTTTTCCATATGATCCATTTTGGAGGCTAAAGTGTCAACAAAAAATATGTCAACGCTTCGTCGGAAATGGCAACGAATTCCACAGAGTCACATTTGTACAGCGTGCGATGCATTCATAGGAAGACTTGATGTCATCATCCGTTCCAAAGGTGGACATATTGAACAGTAAGATGCTTTTTATAAAATTTAATGTATTTTCAACATTGTCTAAAAATATTCATAAACATATGACAAAACTACAGCATTTTTAATTGGTTACACTTGGACTGACGAACCCTGTATTAAACCTCGTTTTGATCTGAGTCGATGAAACGTAAGAGCCGAGAATTTTGTTGAGACCCTAATATTTTCAACCCATTTATTCTTAACAATTTAAAAAGAGTATGTAAAATAAAACATACTCAAACAACTGTTTAACTCAAGGACTATAATTTTTTTATATAAATAGGTATTTAAAAGAACAACTTTTTCCTTATCTAAATCATCTATTCTAACCTATAATTAATTCAGTCTTACTGAAAAGTTTTTAGATACACTAATGTTCGAATCGGTTCAGATGGGCTGGGTTTTCAGTCGCTACAGATTTATTTCTGGTTTTTGTCAGCAATCACCAGCTAGATATCTGTCCCGATAACCGAATAATAAAAGTAATTAAAGTTTCTTAGACGTAATATCCTATTGGATATTTAAAAACCTCGGTCAGACACCTACCATTACATTTTTCTCGTGAGCGATTTGACCATAACCAATTATCTTGGGCGGAACTGTTGTTATTCGTACCAAACTGCGACCTTGTTGCAAAATACTCATTATCTTGTGCAATTCATTTTTCACAAAAAAATTGCTGAAGTATGTCTCACAACGGCGTGGTCCAATGTTTTGAAACGTTCTTGCAGAAATAAGATATTTAACATTGAATCGACCATTTTCGACATAGGCCCGAGCGCGCGCCATAGGACCTCGCAGGAATGAAAGGAAAGAAAAATTTGATTTTTCGTTCATAGCAAAATAATTAATGTTAAATAAACAATAACTATATATCGTAAGCTGTTCACTTGAAATCCTATATGCTCTCTCACAAATATTATATATATATATATATATATATATATATATATATATATATATATATATATATATATATATATATATATATATATATATATATATATATATATATATACACAAAAGGTGGATATGTGAAGTGTATAATTATTTATAAAACAATGTTGTGATTTATATGTCAAGATATACCACACAGTTTAGTTGAAGTTACAACTGCTTTGGAATTCACAACACAAAGATAATTCTGTTTTCTGTGTTATAGAAATACAGAATGGACCATTATTGTTTTACTTTCCAAAAAAATAATATACATTGAACGAAGGCAAAAAGCTAAAATTAATAGAAATAGTTCACTTTGGTAAATAATTTCCTACCCAGGAGCCTTGGGCACGAAGTATAATATAAAAGTCTGATCGCTGACGAATATTTTGCTGACACTTACTGACCTCTCATCTAAACAAAAAATCTCAAAAAAAAATGTTAAAGGAGTTTCTAAAAAAGGGTATTAAAATGTTGTTGTTTCTGTTGAATGCTATTCTGAAAATTCACTACTGACTTAAGTAATGAATTTTATTAATTAAACCAGGTTAAAACCCAAAAGACGAATATATCTTCGTTTAGATCTGTAAGCCTCCTTTCAACCATCTCCAAACTTCTAGAAAAACTATACAACAGTACCATAAAACCAACAATGTTATAAATACATCCTTTAAAGAAAATAAATATTGGCCATCAGTGTTTCTAAATATATTAACAGGTGACTTTTTTAGTGTGTCTGAACTTCCGATAGGGGTCGTTGTCAAACGAACTGTAAATTTGCGCTCCTCTAATATCAAAATTATTCGATATAGTATGGCAAATGATCATGGAACAAACATCAGAGCAACGCCTGTAAACTGTCGTAATTTATTATCAAAATCAGTGTTCTGTGCGCCAAACTTATAGAGGACTTCGTAAGTTTTATAATGACAGGTTCCAAACGCATTTTACGCTGCTCGATATTAAAACAAATACAATACAAAAAACTGTATGTTCCACTAGCAGTGTTGATGGGGATCCAAATTTATCAATTTAAGAAATTGGGCTTTGTTATTCGACTGTGTAGAAAATTTACATACAAATCTTGGTATGTTGCCTTATAAAATCCAGTTTGTTCAAGAACTCAAGCGGCCAAACCATCGCCTGCGTCGTACATTCCGTCAATGGGCTGAAAATCAATTGCATGTTAACCCAGAACTTAATATTTTGTTCAGCGACTAAGTTCACTTTAGACTAAATGATAACGTTAATAAACAAAACTGCCGCATTTGGAGGAAAAATAATCCCCAGACGATCCAACAATTATCTTTGTATTCAAAAAAATACACCGTATGGTGAGGATTATATACCGGTAGCCTCATTAAACCATTTGGGGAACGTTAGAGAGCGAGTAGAACGAGCGAGAGAAGATTATTAAAAAGCAAAGAAAGTTCACCCATGCTCCACGTAGGTGTTTTGTCATTCCTTCATCCGACACCCAAAGCGCCAGCAGGCGTCTCCCCATACCGGTTTCTGGCCTTAAGCCGTCATCAGTGGGGCTCAAATTGACGGCCTGGAAAGTGGATGAAGGAACGACCTAAAACCATGACTATATAAATGGGCCATGTCGAATGGTGGCTGTAATCACATGCAGCTCATGCCATCTTGCGGTAAACGCCCGCAGCAGTCAGACTGTACGAGACCGTTTAAACCTAATCTAACTTTGGATAAATACTATGTATGGACGAAAAGTAGTGATTATATACATATATATATATATATATATATATATATATATATATATATATATATATATATATATATATATATATATATATATATATATATATATATATATATATATCTGTGACATCATTGGAAGAGTAAAACAGTTGAAATGGAGATGGACAGGCCATATAGCGAGGCGATGGGACGACAGATGGATCAAGGCAATCCTGGAGTGGATACCGCTTGATCGCAAACGTCCGCGAAGAAGCCCGAAAGCACGATGGATTGATGACATCGTTAAGTATATTGGACCCGAGTGGCAGAGGAAAGCCCAGGACCGTGAAGGTTGGAAGCATGCTGAAGAGGCCTTCATCCTGCAGTGGATCGATGCGGGCTAATGATGATGATATATATATATATATATATATATATATATATATATATATATATATATATATATATATATATATACAATGATAGATTTGGAACATGAGATTGTGGAACAGTTGGGTGCATGATGACACTCAACTATTGTTGTCCCTTTGGACGCCGTCCAAAAAAAATTAACACTGTTTATATACGCCATACGACGGGAAGTGGGCGAAAACATGGGTTGTTTGACTGTGGATAGGGTCTCCCTATTCTTGACTGGAGACCATATGTCGGTATCCTGAAGGGCGTGAACATCAAGAGGCGACACATATGCCCTCCAATTAATGGGTGGGGCTCGTCTCCAATCGAGCAGACAACAAAATGCTCATTTAGGCGGAGACGCAGATTGTTGTGTGTTCCACATGAGATTGTGGAGCCAAACAGTTGGGTGTATGATGAGACTCAGCTACTGTTGTCTGTCCAACAAGAGTCCAACTCGGACTCAGTTATAGGTGCCAAATCAAACATAGGACCATAGGACCAAACATAGGTGCACTTTTCTTTGCCTTTTAATACTTTTCTCCACTAGCCCATTACGCTATTTTTCTTACATCTATATAAATATTCTGCCTATTAATTCGAAAACCTAAGATCCATTTCGGGAACCGGATGGAAAAAAAGAAATATCTTAATTAAATAAAGAATCCATCTTTAACCATCCTGTATAATTTATTTTTCCCGAAACATGATCATACTTGCACAAACCACATACAAAGCGGCAACAAGAATTTTATATCTTCTGTAGATATCTTCTTTTATATCTTCTTATATCTAAGCAAAGAAAAAACACAGTGATGCGGTAATATAATTTCGACATTACAAGATATTCACATAGTGTCTTTTTCATGTTAAAAGCTAGTACATCTCTAGCAGAGTACAAAAGTTTTAGGCTAGCATAACTTTGTCTTATCAAATAAGTTATAGATAGACCCAAAACTTTTGCGCAGTTTACAATTTGGATCTTTTGCCGATTAATGTGTAGATTTATTTGAGAACACAGAAACTGCCTTTTCTTATTTAAGCTAAAAATTATAGCTTTAGATTTGTTAGGGTTTAAATGTAGACAATGGTTTGCAGAGAATGCAGGAATGTTGTAAAGATCTTCATTAATGATATTGGCTGTACGCTCATAATCATCGCACACCAACTCCTTGTACAACTGTGTGTCATTCGCAAAAAATCTGGATTTACAAGTTACAATAACTGACTGTAAAGAGAAGGTGCAGATTAAGAAAAGCAACGGACTCGATAAGGATCCTTGAAGTACACCAGAACTTGTATTCAAGCTTGAATACAGCAGGTTATTTAAAAATATTCTTTGAGTACGATTGATCAAGTACCTATAAAGAAAATTAAGTGGTGTTTCGTTAAAGCCAAGATGTCTACATTTAGCAATCAATAGAGCATGATTAACTAAATAGAGATTAGCAATCAATAGAGCATGCCTTACTAAAATCCAACAAAAACAAGAGCAGTCGCTTTTCCATCATCCATAGAAAAAGCAAAGAAGTTTCCGTAATATAACCCTTTCTAAAACCAAATTGTGTAACAGAAAATATATTAATATTAGTTAAATACGCATTAATTTGGTTATACACGGCCCTCTCCAGAATCGTTGATAAATTCGACAACAAGCTTATTGGCCGTAGATCGCCAAGTTCAGACGGATTAGATTTTTTAGGAATAGGAATTGCAAGAGCCTCTTTCCACATTGAAGAGAAAAAGCCCTACACCAAACAACAGTTTATGATATGACATAAATACTTGTCAATTGCAGGCATGCATAGTTTTATCATCTACAGAGTCAAACCATCTGAGCCTTTGGCATTAGATTTCATCAGAAGTATAATATTTAATAAATCAGATATTTCCACTGGCTTTAAAGTGAATTAAAGGTATCATTTTATCTATGAGTCTTATACAAATTTAAAGTAGTTGTTGATGAATTGCTTGATTCAAAGATAAAGACAAAGTGTTTATTATTTATCAGTATGCTCTGGTCTTCACTGATTTACTAAATCGCTTGTCATAAAAAAGGCACAAAACAGTTGGAAATCAAACGACTCTTTTACTTCAACAACTTTCGACCATTTCCAATCAGAAAAATCTTCTCAATTTGGTTCAGAATGAGATTTGGATACAGTTCAAAACCAACTCACCAATATCTTTTGAGGTCTGAATCTTCCCCTATCTGAACTCTTTGTGGTAACCCCCAAACCATTCGACACGTCTTTACAGAATGCCGTGCCTTCATTAACATTAGAACTGGTCTGAACCTCTCAAACAATCAGCAATCAATTGCTTCTCTCATATTTAAGAGAAATATCCATTATAGATTTGATATAGTCTATCACTCTTCCTATATTCTTATCGTTCTCCCTCTCTTCTCCTTTCCTTTCAATCTTAATTGCTCCTCTCAATCTATTATATTCTTACTGACATGAGCAACATCACTCAACATTAGCTCCATCACTTACATCTTCTCTTTAAGCAGTATCAGCCTTCCTCATCAAAATAATTTAGTCGCTAATGGTAACTGCTACCGATTCGACCTTCCACTAAATCTTACTTACTTATTTATTTTTTTATTTACTTACTTCTTTCTTACTGACTTATTTATTAATCTATTATGATGATCTAACACCTCCAATCTAAACTCCTCGACGTTTTCCTCTAGAGCTTCCTCGAGGACAACGTATATTCTAACAATACACAGACGATAATGACCTGAAACTAAACATGCGTCAAGTTATTGATGAAATTGAACCGCAACTGTACCAAATTGTTATTAATAATTTTGGGCAATGAATGGCCATATGTAGAGACAGTCGAAAGGGATATTTAGAGACTATTATTTGTAAAACATAATTGCCATATCTCTACTTTTTGATAAAATAAAAAAGTTTGTTATATTTCTAAAATTATTCGTTTTATTTAAAAAGAAAATCCCGAAATACTTATTGGGAAACCCTCTATAATGATTTATTTATAAATAAAGGAAAAAAGCAAATTCCTTTGTTCCATCCTAGCATGTTAAAAAAGATATTTTTTGGTTATTAATTCTTCACAGCCGGAAGAAAGTCCTGACAATCTTTACTAATCGGAATCCTTGCCCTGGACGTGGCAGAAGGTTACATATTACGTGACCAAGTCATTCTCCAAAAATTGCGCTTTTACTTTCAGGACCCGCCGGTAGCCGCCCCACGACCTTGACGCCGTTCCGCCGCCAGAGGGCGTCAGTCACCATCGCCATACCATGGTTCGTTCCATGGTGGTGGCAAGGCAAAGTTTTATAAGTCGGTGAGCCGTTCACCGAGCGCGGTAGTTGTAGCGCGCCAAAATTTCAGCCAGCAGCGCGTTGGAAAACGACAACGAAGAATAAGTTCGTTTCAGTTTCTCAGACTTTTTCTTCATTTTCCTCCTTTATTCGCTTGCGATCAGCGCGCGTTGCGTTTTCGGGATTGAAAAGAATGCGGTGGTTAACGGCAACGACTTTGGTGGTGTTTGTGGCGGTAGTGGTGCCATCTAGAGCTGTACGAGTCGGTACTCAGGGACCTAGAAGAGGTGAGTGATACGTACAGGGACTCTCCGCAAAGGATCAGTGTTTCCTGGGATTATAGTGTATTATAGGAAATAATGTTGTGCATTTAAATACGAATATTATCATTGATTTCAGTAGAAATCGTTATATTTTACACATAACCAAAAAAAAAAGTAATTATGATATAAAAACCATAAGAACTCCTCAAAATTTATAATCATATCTGTTATAAATAATTATTTAAGCAAATTATTAAGACTAAAAAGCAAAGATTTTTTAGACATTTAATCAGCTTCAGATATTTTTTTTTTATCTTTACACTTAAGAAACTCAATATCTAGAGAATGAAACTGTTTTGTGTATAGTAATGGAAAACTCATGCAAAAATGTACGAAAGATTATTAAAGATTTGATGACGGGTTATGGTTCTGAACGAGTAAATGGTTTCCGCAGATGAGGTTACAAATGAATTTTTGTCGCAATATTAATTGATGTATGACGTGATTCTACATTTTTTTTTAAATTCTCTTAACAATGTTCATTAGCTTATTTGTAGTTTATTCGTAAATTAATTAATATTTGTCAAATATATTTTTACATACATTGGCTTAAAATGTTACTTCTTTTCATAACTTTTCGATTGATGATTTAGTAACTCTAGCAATATTTTTTTTCTCGGGAACCCTTAGGGTTTTGACCATTTAATGACCATTAAAATAACGTGAAGAATTGTTTACACCCTGAATTTAGATTCGATTCATTCAAATGGCATTGTTATTTGTTTCTAATTGGAATCATTTTAAATTTATATTGACAAATTCCAGACCGAAGAAAAAAAGGTTTCTTTAATATGCATATAAGTAAGTTCTTTGCATTTTCCTTATTTGTCAGCTTTACACAAAGATTTCTTATCGAACCACGTTTTATATTAGTTTTATGAACATGGATGTAAAAAATACATTTGCAGTCATGTTTTTATCTTTTCTTTATTATATAATTAATTATATTTGTAAAATATTATAAATTGTAGTAAAATAATTTACGCCAATCAGAACAGCAGCCTAAGTAAACAACAATTAATATTTCAGGAAAAATAAATATCAGGGGATAAACTCCGCTCAAGTGAACATGTATGCGAAACTGGTAATTTGAAACTTTTTATTTTCCGTAACTCTTTCTGCTTCATCTTTCCAACTTGATCTTGGTCTGGATTATCTTTTTTGCCCTCTGTGCTACTTTCCAGATTTTTTTGTAATTCCATCCTGTGGCATTCTAAACACATATCCCAACAATCTCATTTTTTGGAATTTCACAATTCCTATGATATCTGAATCACTATAAAGCTGCTTCAATACCTGGTTTATTCTTCTCTGCCATCTGTCTTCAACTCTTATATCGCCAAATTTTTATCTTACATATTCTCAAAAGTTCTTCTATTCCGCTCTTTGAAATTGATAGATAGATAAAGATTTATTTAAAAATAATAAATCTAATAAACATAATAAATAATTCTTACAAGGATGACAAAAAAGAAAATAAACTATTATAGAATAATAAATTATTCTAATATAAAATATACAAATGTCTTATTAGGTATATCAAATCTGTTCCTATCAGTAAAAAATTTATTTAATTAGTCATACGCTTTTTTAAACAACTTTTGTAAACTCTGGGGAGTAGGCAGATTGAGACCTCGGAGTAAATCAACCGAAACGTCGAAAAAGCCGAAACGTCGAGATGTATATACTCCCGGACTAATAATTTAATGTATTCTTTCATCCGCGAAACACTACGAACTAATAATAATTTCGGTTCAGGAGATAAACAATTGCATGGATAATTCACAACTTCTTGCTTTACCAAAAAAATAGAGTTACTTGTGATTAGGTAGAAGTTAATATATTTCTATCCAACAAAAAAGTGTACTCAGAAGTGTACATTATTAGAAGCTATTAAAGCAGCCGCTGCCGAAGTAACAATTATTTTAATTAAACAATGAATTGATGTAAAAAAACCCAACAATAACTAGTAAAAGGTGAAGAATAATTCTTCTTTATGACAACGCGCAACGACATGCTACAAAACCAATGAAGAAAGTACTGATGGAATTCGAATGGGATGTACTTCCACACCCAACATATTCTTCAGACTTGGCGCCATCTGATTACAATCTGTTTCCATCTATACGACACGGTCTTGTTGACATACATTTGTCTAATTAATAATAAATATAAAAAGAAATCCTACTTTTGATAAAAAGAAAAAGAAACGATAATCAAACATTTGTATTAAATACATATTCTATATATCTAATTTAAAAAAAATCCTAGGCATTTTATAAATTAACGTTTAAGTCACGTAATCAATAGACTATTCAGAGTTTTTTTTATTTAGTTCTTTGGTAATACACCCCAGAACCGGATCCCAGATCGAAAAAACTCAGAGATTTCGATCTAATAAAGCCATGAATCCTATTATCGGCTTCCTCAAGAAATGTAAATGAAATGCTAAGTTTTAAAAATAGTACCACTCAAATATTAAACTATTCAGGGTTTTTTTATTTAGTTCGTTGGTAATACACCCCAGAACCGCATCCCAGATCGAAAAAAGTCAGAGGTTTCGATCTAATAAAGCCATGAATCCTATTATCGGCTTCCTCAAGAAATGTAAATGAAATGTTAAGTTTTAAAAATAGTACCACTCAAATATTAAACTATTCAGGGTTTTTTTTATTTAGTTCGTTGGTAATACACCCCAGAACCGGATCCCAGATCGAAAAAAGTCAGAGGTTTCGATCTAATAAAGTCATGAATCCTATTTTCGGCTTCCTCAAGAACTGTAAATGTAATATTAAGTTTTAAAAATATTACCACTCAAATATTTACCTCTTGATGCTTTCTAAACGATCACTATTGTTTTAAAATCCTTTTACAGTACAAAGCAGAGAAAGTACACATCAATTTCTCTTGAATTTTCTTCACCCCATATACAGCAATTCTGTTTGTTTAGATGAAAATGCTTGTTTAAAAAATCTTACTGTAAAGTTTAATACAATGTATACGGTCGTCTGTAGCGTTTTTGTAAATACCCACCATTCACTTTTGCCTACTATAATATAACTAAGCTGGAAGGAATTTACATTTAAGAATAAAAAAATATAACCCTATAAAAATATATTTTATGTAATCAATTTTGTAATTTTTACATACACTATGACAGCATTATGTAATGATAAAAAATCATGATATAAGAAATATGGTATATACATAACATATAAAAATGTATTAGTATATATATATTAGGTTAAGTGAAAAGTTCGCGGAGCGGAAATGATAAAACAAATTAATAGTTGAAAAAATGACTTGTACAATACATTTTTTTCAGCGTTTCTCAAATTCATTTATTCCATCTCTGAAGTGCTTTTCGGAAAATTCTTCAAAATACTCATCTGCAGTTACTATAACTTCTTCATTTGATGAAAAATGCTTGCAACGTAGGAATTTTTTGAGATTTGAGAACAAATGAAAGTCAGAGGGGGCCAGATCTGGTAAACATTGTGGATGCTCCAGCAATTCGTAGTGTACCTCCTTCAATTTGGCCATTACAAAAACACCTCTGTGCGCCGGTGCATTAATTTGATGAAAAATGATTTTTTTCTTCGCTGTATATATATATATATATATATATATATATATATATATATATATATATATATATATATATATATATATATATATTCTGCTGGCATAAGCACATAAACGATCAAAACTTCACATCATTCAACCAATGGATTAGCCAGCAATGATTAATAACATGCTGGTCTGTGCTTGGCTTTTATTGACCATAAAAAGGCATTTAACTCAATATTAAACCAACCCATAATGGTTGCATGTGAACTTATTGGGATGCATGTTTGTTGAAGCTACAGCTACAGTTCACATGAATGATGTTAAAGTTAAAATCAATGTACAACGGGGTGTACGGCAGAATGACTCAATATTGCCTGTTCATTTCTCAGCTTGCCTGGAAAAGTTGTTTCATAATCTGGAATGGAAATAGGATGGAATAAGGATCAGTGATGCATACTTAAACCATCTTAAATTTGCAGATGATATCGTTTTCCTGTCACAAGATGCAGATGAGCTACAAAAATACATATAAGATATGCAAAGAACGGGAGAACCATTTAGCTTGAAAATAATCAGATATGTTCAACAAATTTGCTGACAACAGAATAATTTTTATTTTGGGAAGCGATTTAGACCTTGTAAACCACTACATATACCTTGGATAAAGGATTTCAATGTAGGGTGATACTGCCCGGGAAGTGGAACGGAGTATAAAATGTGGCTGGCAGGAATATAACGACAGATTGATTAAAGAAATCCTAGGATAAATACCGCTTGATCATGAACGTCTACGAAGAAGACCAAAAACACAATGGACGGATGACATCATCAAGTATATTGGACCCGAATGGCAGAGAAGAACTCGCGCGAGTTGGGAGCATCCTGGGAAGGCTTTCATCCTGCAGTGGATCGACAATGGCTAAATGATGGTGATGATTTTCATGGATAGTAGAAAATGTGCCTCAATCCGAGTATCATTCAATCGCTCAAGTTTAAGACTGAGTATTTTGGCTACCAATTTGAGCACAGTGTGCTTCGAAGGACAATCTTCCAAGTAAATTATAATAATTCATACAATAATGTTCATTCTACAAGTGAATATAGTTCCTTTTTTAATTATTTTTGTTTATTCTGGAATAAAAAAGGAAAAAAATGGTAAAGCAAAAATAGGACATACAAATTTCTTAGTGCTAATGGGTACTTTTCGAACAATCTCAGAAATCTGAAAGGCAAAGACTAAAAATGTGCCTAGAACCCAAAAAATAACAACAAACATAATGATAATAAAGATTGTTGCATCAATTGGAACAATAACAGTCTGAATTTAAAAAACCTTTTAGGCAATTTCTTTTTAGAACGACCAAATGACACGGTTCGCCGATTAAATAGGAAACTACACAAACCGTCGAAAAATGTACTAATTGCCCAAACCGACTAGCAAATGGAAATTCGAATGGCAGCTTCATAAAAAAAGAATCAGGTCACAAATTGCCATGAAAAAATGCAGCGTTCGGCAATTTCTTATACGAGTTCTCTCAGTTAAGAGCCTGTTACGACTCTTAATCAATTTAAATATGATTTAAACGAATTCCAAGATAAAACTGAATCAGTGGTCTCACGATTACGAATAACCGTAAAAAGAATTGACTTTTTTATGTTAATGTCCTGTCCAGAAACAGGTTTCGGCGAAGAAATGGTTGGACTTGATGTTGGCTAAAGAAAGTTTATGTTATTGGCTGTTTAATTAGACTTTTAATGATAATTGTTTCGTTTTTTATTGTGACTTATTAAGTGCACGACTGTCTGCACAATATATTCGATTCTTTTTTCGTTGAAGTAAAAGATTTCTTTGTAGCCCATTATTCGGAAACTTCGTCAGGATTCTTCATTAGTTGACCTTCTAATGTTTGAAAATACAAATCTGTGTTAGATCAGTAATGATCATTTACATAATATTATTTATTGTTAGTGGTGTTTTAAATGTTTACGTTCAGATTATCTTCGATTTGCCTTCAGGTACTCAAGTTGATTCAAGTTGAAAATGCCGGTCGATAAATTTCTTATTTCAAAAATGACAAGAACGCTATCCAAATAAAAAACAAAATTTATGCCGTTTACGGAAAGGGTTTTGTTTAGGAGAACACGGTGCAAAAATTGTTTGGTCAGTTCAGGGACGAAAGTTTTGACCTCGAAGAGAGTTCCGACTCTGGGCGTCCTTCAAGCACTGATGTCATGAAAATAAAGGCCATAATAGCCGAAGATCCTCACATTACGATCTACGAGATAGCAGATCAATTAAATTGACAAATTTACTGTATATGACGATCAGAAAAGAATAGGTATATCTGCCAATACGATGTGTGTATCCCTTACGAACTTAGCGAGCTAAATCTCCTAGACCGAATTTCTTCGTGTGATCCTTTGATGAAAAAAAATCTGAAGCACATGATAACTGGTGATGAAAACTATGTTCACTGTAAGAATGCATTCAGAAAGAATATCCAAGAGGTATTTAAAGGGAAGAAGGAAAGAAGGTCAGCCAAGGAAGTAGTGAAGAAGAATTTACAGTAAATGAAAATATCATTATCATCAGCAGCCCGTGTCGATCCACTGCAGGATGAAAGCCTCTTCAGCACGCTTCTATCTTTCACGGTAATGGGCTTTCCTTTTCCACTCGGGTCCAATACACTTAATGATGTCATCAGTCCATCGTGCTTTCGGTCTTCTTCGCGTACGTTTGCGATCAAGCAGGATTGCGTTGGTCTATCTGTCGTCCCATCGCCTCGCTATATGGCCTGCTCATCTCGACATCAATTGCTTTACTCTTGCAATGATGTTAGAGACTTTCGATTGTTCCCTGATCCATGCGCAGAACTTTCTGTCTCGTCTTGTAATGCCAAGCATACAACTTTCCATTCCCCTCTGTGCTACCCGAAGTTTGTGAATTGATTGCGATGTGAGTGTCCAGGTTTCACTTCCGTATGTCAGAACGGGTAGAACGCACTGATCGAAGACTTTTCTTTTCAGTCAAAGTGGGATCTGGTCTTAAACACTATGTTGAGCCTGCCAGCCACATTTAACACGCCGTTTCACCTCCCAGGCGGTATTCCCCTCCATTGAAATCCTCTGCCCAAGATATATAAAGCTGTCCACAATCTCCAAATCCCTATTATATATATATATATATATATATATATATATATATATATATATATATATATATATATATATATATATATATATATATATATATATATATATTACACATTAGATATAGGAGATTAGAAATTTAAGACTGATAAAAAGTGTAAATAACAATAGGGCTTTAGATGCATATAAAAACATTCAAATAGAAAAGTGTACAAAAATCATGAACCGAGATAAAGAACCTATTCCGTTCAGTCAACTTTTCAAATATTAATGTAAGGCTCAGTAAACTTCACTGTTCATGATTTTTACACGTTTCATTAGATAGGGTTATCATATAAATAGAACATAGCGTAGTTTTAGAATTAGAATAAATCATCTCCTGATGATGCTAACATGGTCAGCGAAACGTGCGTCGACATGTTTCAAAAAGTGATTTGATGTTTAGTAATAAGCCTCTTCGAGTTTAGTGATATAAACAATGTTAAATTATTACATTCAGAATATAAATGTAAACAATTAGACCTACAAAAAATAGGGGAAATAAAAAATCCTTTAGATATAGTCTTAAAGTAATCACAAATGACCAGCAAAATTTCCAAAACACCCCGGTAATAGATAATATCATATTGTAATAGAATAGCCCGGTTTTTGCCAGCTAATACTTAGGATAATTAGACTAAACGTTAAAAAACAAGAAATAAAAAGAAATAATTCTACCTGTATACTTGGAAACACTGTGTTTGACCATATAAATATATATATATTTGTGTGTGTGTGTGTGTGAATTCGTTGTTATGTTGTTAATCAGACAGGGATCAAACACACATCAAAATCAGAACAGCCGTTACTACAATAGGTAAAAAATCATGAAATTAAAGAGAAACATAAATAATTCGAAGATTTATAAATTATTTATTTATTGCGATGGCCAGATTGAGTGAATCGAATTACAAATTATTAGAACATTCATCGTAATCACCAGATTTAATTTTAAGTTTTTTTTTATTCCCTAGCCACATAAAATTCTTCGGTGATGTATTGATTTTAAGCCATATCAGGGATGAAACAGAATTCTTAGAGAAACAAAGAAGGGGATAATATTGAGAAATAAATATAGTTAGTTAGGATGGAAACTTTTCGATCAAGCCTCGTTATATAATATATTGTGTTTTTATCAAATGTGTGAATGTTACAAAACTACAATAATTGCCCACATAATTATATGCTAAATGTTTAAATACAATATTTGCTTAGCTATATCAAAGTTTGATAAAACAAAAAAAATACATATATTTAAAATACACAAGTTTTTTGCAGTATAAACAGTATTTTTAAGAATATAAAAATACTTGTGAATTTTTAAATTCGAGATTTGCTTATCTGAATCAAAGTTCGATAATATTAAAAAAATGCATATATAAAAGTAATAATTTTTTTATCCAAGTTGGGCTAGGGATCTGCATACGAATTTTACCACATTAGTTTAAGTAATAAAGTAAAGTGTTTGGGTTAGAGGCGCATCAGCAACTAGGCTATTTAGCGACTGGACCTACAGCTTAACGTGGATTCCGAACCACGGTCATCAGCTTCCGACAAACCCAGGCCAGCACCCCCCTCGGGCTATAAACCCTTGGTTATGTGCCTACCCATAAGTCTATCAGGAAACCTACCGACTGGCGAGTGACCAACGTAGAACACTTCTCAGAAGGCATCCGGCCTTACCCAGCCTTTAACTAGCGTGACTGAGGGATTTTACACTCTTGCCTATAAACAATCACAAACATTTAGGAAAGATAAACGGACAGAAGAAAGAAAAATAACCATCCGAGCGCTGGAATCGAACCAGCTACCGCTCCAGCGCGGATTCGGCAAAGCAGACGCTCTTACCGCCGCACCAACGCGACCGACCACATTAGTTTCAGGCTTACACTTTTTAGTTCAATTTTTTGCACGCAATTTGATAGTTTGCCATGTTTAAAGGACAAAGGATTGAAAATCTGCTGAATTTGTCACCAAGTTAGAAAATCACATAAGATATTAAGGTGTCGAATGTCGAAGAATCGTAAGAATGTCGAATAAAAACTACAGCGCATCAGGATTAATTGCCTTTATCCATGCTTTGAAACTGCGTCTTCGTACAACAAAATCAGCTGCGAATTAACAGTATACAATGCTTAATATATAGGAAGATTAAGGTTAAAATATCTATAAAAATATTCCTATATCCTGTTGCGTTGACAGATTGGTCATTTTTTAGAAGAAAAACCTGAGAAAATTATAATTTAAAAGTTGATTAATCTATATATATTTTTTTGCAAAATAAATAAATTTTTTAAAAATGCAGTTTAACACCTAATAAGTAGTATTTACCAAACACCAAATTTCCGACCAATTATATATTTTTATATAAAGCTGCTTATACCATGTTCATTGTGTTGAAAACACAAAAATGCGTTGAAGAGGACTGGTTTACTTTCTTTTTCGCGTCCAGATAAGAATACAAGCACAATCCATTAACGCAAAATTTTGGATCGCATAAATTTTCTGAACTTCCGGCCAAGTAATCACTATTTTCTTGCTCTTAGTAAACATCCAAATTAGGGATCCTTGATTTGCATATATGGAGTTCTCCATGGTATATTTTTTTTTATTAATAGTTAAAAAAAAGTGACACCAGTGAAGTAATGCACGAATATTAGTCTCAGTTTCTTCAGATATTAAGAAATGATGTGATTTAAAATAATTAAAAAATTTAATTGCGTCTCGTATCATATTTTCTGACTAATAAAGGAAATTAATGAAGTCATTAAATGTAATATAGTCATATATCATTTATAGGTTTTTAATTGTAATTCATAAAATTTTAATGTTTTTTTTTTAATAATTTTGGCAATATTATAGACATTTTTTACGGTATACTTTTGGAAGTGGAAATGGATAAGTGAAAGATAATGCGGGCATGCCATGAAAGAAAACGGTGATGGGCGAAAATAACTAGCTGTGAACTGAAATATATCGGTTTTTCTGCTGCAAAATAACAACAAACAGCAAACTGGAAGAAAAACAAAACATACCTCTGAACGCTATCAACCCTTAATTTCGGCTTAACTGTAAGTCTCTTAAAAAGCATACTGACTTGCAAGTGACCAACGTAGAATATCTCCCAAAGGCATCGTGACTGTAAGACGATGTTCTGTTGAAATGCTGTACACAAACCTGGTCTCATCTCAGACCTCATCCTATTTTTAAACCTCCAAATCATCGAATTACATTAAGATGCCAACTTCTGAATAAAAACTGAAAAAAGCTATAAAAACTGTGCATTTTGATACTTTACCTATGACTGATACAACCCAGACATAGCACCATACAATTTTCCTACTTTCCATGCATTTAAAGACAAAGTTTCAATTACCTGGAAAGGAAAGGATTTACGGTTAGAGGCGCATCAGCATCTAAAGTTATTTAGCGACTGGACCTACAGCTTAACGTGGGTTCCGAACCAGGGTCATCAACGACCGACAAACCTAGGCCAGCACCCCCCTCAGGCTATCAACCCTTGGTAATGTGCCTACCCATAAGTCTATCAGAAAGCCTACGGACTGGCGAGTGACCAACGTAGAACACTTCTCAGAAGGCATTCAGCCTTACCCAGCCTTTAACTGGCGTGACTGAGGGGTAATTCGTTGTCGGATTTTACACTCTTGCCTAGAAACAATCACAGACATTTAGGTGTAGGTATGTGTGGGCGTGTGTGTGTGTATGTGAGTGTATATAACTGTGTGTGTGTAGGGTAAGAAGTAAGACGGGCAGAAGAATTAAAGAAAAACGAGCGCGGGAATCGAACCAGCTACCTTTGCATTGCCAGGCAGGTGACTAACCCACCAGACCACCGCGACCAGCTCAATTACCTGGAACGAGATAGAAAAACATTGCCGTGAGTGTAACACAGAGACATTTTACTGATGGAGCAAGATGCAGGCCCATGACTTCGACAACTTTCTATTCTAGTCTTTTTTAGTGCTTCCAAACTCTAAGTTCAAATAAAACAACATCCAAATTAGATGCCTTGAAACAGTTTATTTTATGTGATATAAAGATCAGTAGCGTTAATGTTTACCATAATTAAAAAAAACTTTTCAATTCTGCCTCGTACATCGAAAATAGGTAATGTTTTGGATATTGTGCTTGAGGTTGTAAAACCACTGTATCAGATGGCGTTCACTTTCGTTAGATAATTTAACACAAAGCGAGAACAGTGAGCGAAAATAAAGAAAGAAAATACCCGGTATTCGATTTCCGAAGGTTATTAAAGGATATAGAGCGGTGAATGTAACTGAGAAATTGTGATATACTGTACACGCTTAATATTCCCATGGAATACAAACCGCGATTTTACTATAAATAATCTAAAATGCGCTATTTTATCGTGTACATTATGTAAGTTTCTGTTGTTTTCGTTTTTTTTGTTTATTTAAGCCATGAATAACATTGAATTCTAACGATATTGAAACAAAAAAAAACAATATTTTTCATCTTAATAACCTATTGATACAATTTTATTTGCAGAAAATGAATCACACTAATGAATTACGTTCAGAAAGATCGACCGTTTCAGCGTAACTAACGGGTGCGAAAGTATCACGAAACTCTTGTAATTATGTATTACTTCTAAAGCTGGGCCACACCAATAAAATTTTGAGTGTGTTTTGAATTTACTGGAACAATTTGTTTGAATTATCTGATGGAACATAGATTGTTCATGTGCGGCGACAATATTTGTGTGTGACTTTGTGTGCATACAACACATACAGCCCCGCACAATGCTAATTTATTATATTGATGTGGACCGAGCTTAAAAGAAACAAGATACATTTTATTTTTATAATATGTTTATTAGTTCTATAAATTCACAAAAAAAGTACCAAGAGCGATGTACTAAATTACAGAGTAATTGAGGTAACCACCACAATTAAAACAGAATTATTAGAGAAAAATCAGAAATATACCTAGTATATGGCGATCTGCAATAAGCATATGAAAAGCATTTAGCATACCAGTTAAAAAACTTTGTTAAATATTGGAAAGGACAAATATTGCAACCTTGTTTATTAAAACAATGTAAAAACTATTTAACAATAACATAACAAAAGGATTGAAACAGGAAAGGAAAGGATTTACGCTGAGAGGCGCATCAGCTTCTAAGGCTATTTAGCGACTGGACCTACAGCTTAACGTGGGTTCCGATCCACGGTCATCAGCTTCCGACAAACCCAGGCCAGCACCCCCCTCAGGCTATCAACCCTTGGTTATGTGCCTACCCATAAGTCTATCAGGAAGTCTACCGACTGGCGAGTGACCAACGTAGAACACTTCTCAGAAGGCATCCGGCCTTACCCAGCATTTAACTGGCGTGACTGCGGGGTAATTCGTAGTCGGATTTTACACTCTTGCATAGAAACAATCACAGACATTTAGGTGTAGATATGTGTGGGCGTGTGTGTGTATATGTGAGTGTATATAAGTGTGTGTGTAGGGTAGGAAGTAAGACGGACAGAAGAATTAAAGAAAAACACCCATCCGAGCGCTGGAATCGAACCAGCTACGTTTGGATTGCCAGGCAGGCGATTAACCCACCAGACCTCCGCCGCCCATTGAAACAGGGATATATATATATATATATATATATATATATATATATATATATATATATATATATATATATATATATATATATGCACCAGCAAGCGTCTCCCAAGACCGGTTTCTGACCTCAAGCCATCAACAGTTAGGCTCAAGCTGAACGCCTGAAGATCGAATGGAGGAACCACTAAAGTCATAACCATATAAACTTTAGAAGATGAGAGTGAAATTAAACAATGTGACAGGATTTTGGATAAGAAAATAAAAAACAGTAGAAGCAGAACATGCAAGATATAAACGCTATAGCTATGATGAACAAAATACCGTGGGACCAATCAATATCTAAAAACAACAAATTTGTAGTATACACCATTCGGAAAAGTATTGTTACATATAGCTGCGAATTATGGCATATAAAACAAAATACAGAGAAAATGTTACAACTGAAATGGATTTCTAGATACGGTCAGCAGGAAAATTTAGAAGAGACAGTGTAAGAAATGAAAAAATTCTTGAAATAATGGGTGTCAAACTCACAATAGTGGGGAATATTAAAACCAAACAAGAAAGTACGACCAAGTAAAAGAATATCGCAAGATGGTCTACCAGAACAAATAGCGACATAGATGCCACAAAAGAGAAGAAGGGGAAGGCTGGAGAGAAGCTGGAGAGATGGAATCGACGAAAAAATTAAAGAAAGAGTATTACCAGAAGATTTATAAAATAGAAAGATTATGGAGGATGGAGATTAAGAACCGGCAGGCGAAACGGTATATCGGAATAATAACGGATCTTTTTTTTAATTTTTAGAACACTACTAACGCCATTAGCTTGAACAATATATAATCTGAAGAATGTATATCTCCTCTATAAAACAAAACTGCCATCAGTAGAATCGATCAACGGATCGTTAAGTTATAGAACGTTTTGCTATCTCGTCACAAAAACACGATGGAACAAAGAGCCAATTTTTTGTTTCAAGCTCGATAGAACTTTTACTGAAACTTTTAAATTGATAAAAAAGTTTATGCTGATGATTGCTTATCCCGTACACCTGCGTTCGACAAGTATAAACGATTCCAGGAAAGTCGTGATGCTTTGGAAGAGCATCACGACCCAGACCGGCTAATGAACAAAAATTCGCGAAAAGTTTGTGGAAAAAGGGATACACAAAGATTTTGTAAATTTTTGCTCGATATATTGCTTACAGGATCATCCCTGTTCGTGAATTTTTGGTGAAAAAACAAGCCTGCGTGCTTCAGCATCCTCCGTATTCCCCTGATTGATCTCCATGTGACTATTTCCTGTTTTTTTATTTAAAAAGTTTCGTTATTTTTCCAATATACTGTGTATGTATCGTCATCATTTTAAATTCCCCTGTATTATAAAAACAAAAAAAAAGTAAATTATACAATAGTGAAGGTAAAGTGAAAGTGGAAATCTGCATTATTTCCTTTAATTTCCGTTAATTAATAAATTAACTTTTTTTTTATTTAATCATTATCAAATTTTAATTTTCATACAAATACATTAATGGGCAATTTAATATTTTTATATCCAATCCGAAAAGAAAAAGTTGCATGATATTTTACGATACCTGAAATAATTAAAATTATTTTCTTCGTCGAAAAGAAAAGGTTTTTTACAGACACAAGTATGATTCTTGCGATATCGTCGAACAAAATTGTAGTAGTTACTCTAGTAACCTGGTTTTAAGCCAGTTTACCGAATGATTTCGCGCTGATCTAGCGTGAAATCGATTCAATTCACTATTCTTTAGATTTCGAATGAAACGCCTCGATTTCAGAATAAATTCGTATCCTGGTGCTGTTTCTTTTTATTGTTTTATTAAGAAGCAGGATCTTACGATAATAAATTTTTGCTTTTGTGCATTAATGTCTTGATAATATGAGATTGCCATAAAAGATTACTAAGATTAAAAAGTAAGATCACTTTTTAAATAAAACACAAAGTATTTACTTATTTATCCAAATTGAAGCTATCTCCTTCAAAGTAATTCCTTCTCACTCTAATACAGGGTCTATGACTCGAACTGTTATCAACTTCACATGCTCACAGTGCTCTCAAACGACAACAGACAACAGACTTTATTTTATAATACTATTTACAAATGTACACAGTGTGTACATACGTAGCAAATCCCAAATCAAAACAAGTATTCGCGAGGCCAACGAAATACGCAACGCCAGACAAATCAAATGCTCCGTACCCGTCAAATCACCGTTTAAAACTAATTACCTATACGCTCGGTCGTAGGGAATCTACATCCAAATCACATGCTTTAGAAAACAGTTAAACCCCCGAATTCTGGCAACCAACAAAACGTGTAACGCCAACGAAAAGATAAGATGACTGTGACGTACGGTCGCTGGAGGTAAAGGTCCGACCAAATCTAATAGATAGAGGTAATAACAAAAATCTTAACGGGAGTATTTATACTCCCCTATATTATATATTTCAATGAGTTATAAGAGAACCAAAGGAAATTCCTCGATTTCTTACTCAAGGTAAAATATATTTACTCCCCGTTTCTAATAATCCAGCGAAATACGGGCCAATTACCTGCCTTTAAACGATATATAAACTACTAACGTCATGTTTCACAGTACTACTCACAGGACATATAGATAAACATGATATACTAAATGAAGAACAAAAGGGTTGTCGAAATGGAATGCACGGATGTAAAAAAACAACTTATTATAGTATATTCAGTTATATTGAAACACACTCGGAAGAAGAATCGAAATTTATCATGCTGTTATATTGATTATCAGAAGGCCTTCGACTCGATTCCACACTCTTGGCTAATTAAGACACTATCACTGTATAAAGTTCACCCAGCTTTAATAAACATACGTTTAAGAACTATTCATTTATCGCAGAATAGGAATACCGCAAAATACCACCAAAACTGAGGAAATCAGGGTGACAAGCGGCATAGTTCAGGGGAACTCTGCCGAGGTTGAGCCCTCTGGAGTTTGCCTGGTACTGAATCCACTCTCTAATCTAATTAAAAGGACGCAGATCGAATACAAATTTTAAAATCAAAATGTATCGCACTTGCTGTATATGGATGATTTAAAATTGCAACAACTCATTCATGTTGTAGAGACATTTACAACTGATATTAACATGTACTTTGGATCAGGTAAATGCAGAACTATTACCAGAAGAAGAATATATAGAGCCAATTCAGGAGGGTGAAGTATATAAATATCTTGGAATATAACATTCCAAGAGAGTTGAGCCTACACTCTTTAAGGGAACACTAATTAAATAATTCACGTCTAGACTTAAAAGCATATGCAAATCCAACCTGGACAGTAGAAATATAATAAAAGCTATAAAAACTTTTGCTATGCTAGCCTTGACATATTCGTTTGGAAGTATATCTTGGTCAAACACAGATATCGAAAGGCTACAACGAATAATTAGAACTACACTAACAAAATATAGAAAACACTACCCGCACAATAGTAAAAAATTACTTATATTATCAAGAATTGAAGGAGGGAGAGGAATTATAAATATATGTAATCTGCATATATTTATAATTCCTGCACGGAAAACAAATATCCAGTTTAAGAACATATTTATATATATAAGAGTGGAATAATATGTCTCTACATGGTAGACACCCCCATGATCTTGACCGTCATGAAGTCGACAAGAGTGCGTCGAATGCCTGGTTGACATGGGTAGGTCTTTTTCCGGAGACTGAAGGCTTGTGTGCAATTCAGGATCAAGTCGTGCACATTAAGAACTGTTAAAAAGAGATCATTAAGGATGCACGAGTATCAAATGACACATGTAGGAAATGCCACAAAAAACCTGAGACTATGCAACATATTGTAGGAGCATGTGGTAGACTCTCCCAGATGGATTATCTTCACCGTTATAATCAAGTGGCCAGTATAGTCCACCAGGAGCTTGCAAGTCGTAACAGAGCGAGTTCCATATTATAAATACGCCGCAGAGGCGGTACTTAGATTCAGCCAATTTCAGGTTATATTACGACCGAACAATAATAACCGATATAACCATGCACTGTAATAGGCCAGATATTATATTGCTGGACAAAAAGAAGAAAACAACATTCTTAATCGACATAGCTGTTCCAGACACACACAACAATTAAAAGACGGCTGAAGAAAAAGTACAAAAATATACAAACCTCAAGTTAAAAATAAAGCGGATGTGGAAGTTGAACCAAGTCCATATTGATCCATTGATAATTTCTGCAACTGGCATTATACCAAAGAACCTGAGAAATAACATCAAATTTCTTGGACTAGAAGAAAGTCTGTTTAGAATAATGCAGAGGGCGGTAATCCTTAATACAACTCGCATCGCCCGAAAATTTTTGGAGGATTGTGTTGTGTTGGCTACGGCCCGCGCCTCATTTAAATTCCAGCTTAGCTGGGAAAAAAAATAAAAAGGAACATAATAATATTAATTTAATCATAATTTAACATTTTATTTTTCCCAGAATTATTCAGAAGTTAAATCACTCCGGCTCTGGTGCCTTTTAAGAAACTAGGAATATTTTTATAGAGATTTATTGGGGTAATTAACATTTTGCCGAAGAGCAACGAAATATTTTGAAATGAACTATATCTATTGATACACCTTTTAGTAATATATTCTATACCCAAACACATTCTACTACATATTAAAAGCATATTAAAACAAGTAAATATTTACCTAAATCTAAAAGGTTTCTTAAATATGGTGATTATATTAAAATATTTTCCTTATTTTTTTTACTGAAATTATTATTATTATCAATAAAGTTATGATACTGCAAACAGTACTGTCACCGCCTGGGGATATAAAACGGATAATACTGAACGACCTTGAAGGCCATGGCACAGAAGGTTTCAAAGAACCACAGGTCCCACTTTCCACCTGATACTTTGTGAACCAGATCAAACGCTTTAGATTACAACAAACATATTGTGTCGTATTGTAAGGTGACGTGAATGGTTACCGGTCTCTTTTCCCATTTGATTTAATAACCTCGAAGTATTTTACATGTCCTGAAAATATAATCTATTACTGCTTGTCTGAAGAAATACAGCGACATGCAAACGATAATATTTCGGGGTTTCTAAACTGAAAGTGATTAAATATTTTGACGTGTAGGAAGGAAAAAAACTACAAGAAATATTTTTTTGGGTTTGCCGTAAAATACTTCCGGTTTATTATACATATATTTTTTTAAATTTCTTAATTAGTTCGAATTCTGTAGCTATGAATTATAAAAAACAAATATAATATTTCAGTTCTTCTACTGGAACCTTCGGTGTGAAACACTAAACTTGAAGAGATACCCACTAAACACCAAATCACTTTATATAAATTCTGTATTATCATTTTTGGATACTTTAGTGGATAATAATAATAAAAATAGGTTAGAATATCACCACTTCCATAACGCTGTTCTATGTGATAGAGAATTTTGCAAAAAAAAACGAAATAAACAACAATCTGAAGCCAAATACTATATTAGGATTGTATGGTAGATAAACAGGGTGATTTTTTACTACGTCCGAATATTAAATTCAAATAAAACAAGCAAATTAGATGACTTGAAATTATTTATTTTCCAACCACTTTTTCAAGCAATTGAGGTCTTTTTTGTCCGAGTTAAGTCGACTTCCTAGACATCAATAATTGCTAGTTTATCGGCATAGACCAAAGATTTAATATAACCTCAAAGAAAATAATCTAAAAGTGATAAATCACATGACCTTGGTACTTAACAGGTCCGTTCCCCAAAATAATTTTCTCACCGCATTGTTCCCTCCATAAATCGATTATTGCGTTGGCTGTATGAGATGTAGAGCTGTCCTAAATCAACAGCATCTCTTTCAGATCAATACAACTTCTTGCGAACGGCGCCCAATTGATAAATTTGGCTAATAATCGCGGCGTTCGGAAAGCACAGATTTTGTCTTGTTTTTGTTTTAGCATCGAGCAACGTGAAATGCGTTCGGAATTTTCGATAATTCGGCGAATACAACGCTCAATTGGATTATGTGCGCCATAAAATTCTCGAAGTGCTGAATAAGTTTTGGCACACAGGACATTAATTTTGATTTTGATTTGAATGCTTTGTTATGATATTAAACATTCCATGATCAATTACCAATATATATATATATATATATATATATATATATATATATATATATATATATATATATATATATATATATATATATATATATATATATATATATATATATATATATTGGTTCATAATGTTTCGCGGATGGAAGAATACATTAAACTATTAGTCCTGGAGTACATTGGATCGTTTGTGTCCCGTTTGTTGGGAACATGCAGACATTTCGGCAAGGTTACACTGGGCATTCTCAATTTGTGTCTGAAGAAGGAAAGAGTCAGTCTTGGAAAGTTTGAAAATGAAAAATCTGTGAATGTGAAAGTTTCATTGCGAATGCCAAGTCTAATCTTGACGAAACATAGGCATATTCTTAACAAAAGGGAAACAAACGATTGGCTGTACTCCCGGGCATATATATATATATATATATATATATATATATATATATATATATATATATATATATATATATATATTATTAGGTGCGTATAGACCCGATCGGATCACGCAAAGCATTCTGACTCATTTTCGAGTGTTTTCTCTGATCCTTCACACCTCCCTCATCCTTTCTCCGTGGATTCTCTTTCTCTCCTCCGACCACTTTGTTCTCGATCTCCTCGAAATTTCGCTCTCTGATGCAACGTTCCACATATGTATTTTGTTTCTGTACGTTCTTCTATCCTCAATCTCTGTCGGACTCATTTGTGCCTTTCCCAGATCAGCTCTGACTTTTGTGATCCATGGTACTGTTGACTTGACTCCTTGTATGTATGTAAGAATTCTGTTGGTGAGTCTTGTCGGTGGGAGTCCACTGATATGTCCATAGAATTTCAACCTTCTTTTTCTTATGTTCACCGCTGCGTTGGACATTCTCTCCGAGGTCTTTCGAGAATGTAGTCTGTATCCTTCCTCTGTCAGTTTTGGGACGAGAATTTTCCTCATAATTTTGGGTTTTTCTTTTAGTATGTTTTCTATGCCGTTTTTATATGAAGTATTAGTGTGTCGCTTGCGTATAGTACCCCTGGTTTGATTACTGTGTTGTAGTGTCTTATTTTTGCGTGTGTGGATAGGCATTTCTTATTGTAGATATTGTGTGTCTTGCCGTATGCCCTGTTCATCTTCTGTAATCGAGTCTTCTGTACAATTTTCTCTCCTCCTGTGGGTTCGAGAATCTCATCCAGGTATTTGAAGTGAGTGACCCTATTTCTTTTGCCGTATTTGGTGTTCAAATTTTGGACATCTAATTTTGAGCAGAAGAATTCGGTTATTTGAAAGGAGATTTGTAGGCCGACTTTCTCCGTAGGTTCCTAGAGGACTTCTAGAGGACTAGGTTGAAAAGGAGTGGGATAACCCATCTTCTTGGCGTACTCCAGTTTTAATCAGGAAGGATTCGGAAATTTCTCTCATAAATTTCACTTTAGAGATTGTGTCAATCAGTGTCCGCTTGATCAATCGTAGTGTTTTGGGGTCGAGTCCTTGTTCTTCTAGTATGTTGAACAGAGATTTTTGGTCGATGCACTCGTATGCTTTCTTGAAGTCCACGAACGTGCAGATGATTAGGACGTTCCTGATAGCTTTGTATTGTTTTTAAGTTAAATATTTGTTCAGTGCATGAGCGACCAAGGCGAAGATAAAAAAAAGGCATTCAGATAAAAAAAATCGTTAAAAGAAATTATTTTTAAATTTTCATGTCTGCGATTGAGATCATCTTCTGTAAGCTGGTGAGCCATTTGTGAGTTGTAGGGGGGTAATTTTTGTTTTTTATTAAACCCTTTGCCCAATTTTTGCAGCTACTTTGCAGCTTTGCAGCTACTAAAATTGTAAAAACTGATTTGTCTTTCAAATCCTAAACCGCAAAAATTTGATGAATAAATCGATAAAAAAAATCAGTTTCATATTTTTTCTTGACTTTCATAACTTTGAAAATAATAATTGAGGAATTTTAACCTACCATTTTTCATTCAATTTTGTCATCAGTCATCGCGGTTATTCGGCTTTACATTTAGTGATGAATTAGAGCGTAACATTCAAATAATTATTACCGAAACACGGTTGTTGTAATCGAAATCTCACCAGTATTGTAAACAATGATTCCTAATTCAGATACTCTAATAATATCATATTATCATATCATATCATATTAGATAGTACTGTAATTAATATCACTTGATACGAGCCCGAGTTTGTATATTCAAAATGGAATATACAGAGTGTTAGTACAGTATATATATATATATATATATATATATATATATATATATATATATATATATATATATATATATATATATATCATTATCATCATCAGCCCGTGTCGATCCACTGCAGGATGAAGGCCTCTTCAACATGCTTCCAACTTTCACGATCCTGGGCTTTCCTCTTCACGGACGTTTGCGATTAAGCGGTATCCACTCCAGGATTGCCTGGATCCATCGGTCATCCCATCGCCTCGCTATATGACCTGCCCATCTCCATTTCAATTGCTTGACTCTTCCAATGATGTCTCAGACTTTCATTTGTTCCCAGATCCATGCGCAGGACTTTCTGTGTCGTCTTGTAATGCCAAGCATACATCTTTCCATTCCCCTCTGTGCTACCCGAAGTTTCTGAATTGATTGCGAGATGCGTACGTCATAAAAAGTGAATATATATATATATATATATATATATATATATATATATATATATATATATATATATATATAGGGAGAAACTTGACCTATACCTAAATCTAATGGCTTTACCGATATCCGCCATTTTGTAAAAAAAAATCGTTAGCATTATCGAGTTGCAGACTCTATTTTGCAGTGTCATATATTATTTACTTTTTAATGTAGGAAGGTGGTTGTAGTGTGTGAGGGTTGTAAACAAAATTTGTCTACGTTATACAGGGTATCACACTATTAGGACACCATGTATATATATATATATATATATATATATATATATATATATATATATATATATATATATATACATGTGTGGAATCATGAAACTGCTTGAAAGATGGTAAAGGATTCTTGAAATTAAACTATTATGTTACAGAACTATTAGTTTAACCCTACAGTTTATATGGATCTTATAAATTCCGGACTGGCCCTCGTAACGTTTCGAAAAGAAAAATTACACCTTTCATTTTACTTTCTTTGAAAAGTTTCGTCAGCCAGGCAACGAAAAATCCGTTCGCTTTCGTTTGCTTTGAGTGTGGGCGACAACTGATATACATCACCTTTAATTTAATTAATATGGTGGAGTGTTGTTTAAAATGCAACAAGAAACGAAGAGAATTATGATTCATTGATGGTCATTTTTCCGACGATTAGTCACTTGAAAAAAGATACTTTCTCAGTGAGTTGCCTTAATGTAGTTCATTAATGAAAAAATCACTTCGTGTAAAAACGTGTATTTTGGATAGATATGACACTTAAATAACAGATATTTTGTTCGCAGATATTACTTTTTAATGTAGCTTAAAATAATATAAAGCTAAAATACTGAAATAATAAATAAAAAGTTGAAACTTCAATTAAAAAGGATGTTTTCAAATTTGTGTCATTTATTTTAACAGATTGTAGAATTGGTAAAAATAAGTATTTTTACTAAAAATCATTTATACAAAAGTTGCATAATAAAGAAATTATTAACAATTACAAAATTTGAAAACAGATCCGACTGTTTGATATTCTCGACCACTGCGTTGTAAACAAATAAAGTATTTGTTTACTGTTGATAGTGGGTATGACTAGTTTTTTGTGTTCTTGTACGATATATATCTTTTGGGTGCGATGTTCGATTTGGCCAGTGGTAACAATTCCTTAATAGTGCGTGTTTAATTTTTGGGTAGTTTTTTCGATTAAAATACCACACGTTTATGAAAACAATAAACTAGTGCATGCATAGTAAATGCAGCCGCTGCAAGTCGTTTGTTCGCGCAAAGGTTTTCTTTAAGATATAATCCGACTCCACGGATGTTTGTATATTTAGTTACAAGACTTCGCGACTCAGAGTATTGTGTAAATTTAGTTACAAAACTTCGCGACATAGTGTACTGTGGCGTGTACAACGAGGAGGTCACGCTGGAAGACCTTCTCCACGCGAAATGGGAGAGATCGAGGAAGAAATTTTAGAAATTGTCGATAACGAGACTACAACGAGCACTAGGTATATAGCAGGTTAAGTTGAAGTTGGTCTTGGTAAATTGTGGAAGACTTTACGACAAGAACACTTTTATCCCTATCATTATAAACGGGTACAAGCGTTACAACCCGAAGATTATCCTAGAAGAGTTGATTTTTGTTAGTGGCTTTTACATCAGTATAACAGAAATGAAAATTTTACCAAATTTATTTTGGCTACCGACGTGATCACTTTTACAAAAAATAAATTAAATAATTTTCACAACAACCATGTATGGGCAGTAGAAAATCCACATGGTGTGAAAGGAACCCATTTTCAGGACACACAAAAAGTCATGTCTGTTTTCAAACTTTGTAACTGTTAAAACTTTTTTTTTGCAACTTTTATATAAATGACTTTTGGTAAAATTACCTATTTTTACAAGTTCTACAACCTGTTAAAATAGAAGACTCAACTTTGAAAACACCCTGTATATTTAACTGAGGTAGCCGATTGCGATTAAAATCCATTTTAAATAAACAAACTAAGATGTATATCAAAATTTTCCACTATATTTAAAACTTGTATGTGTGCAATTGTTTCGCCTTTTTCAAATGTCTTTTGAAAAAGAAATTGAATTCATTCATTTGAAAAAAAAACCAGTGGCTCGTGGGTTTTTAAAATGGAGGGCGTAGAAAAAAATAGTGCTACTGAAGATTTGTTTTCTTTCCCCTTCCTCCTTTTTACTTCTCGTGCTATTGAAACCCTATACAGGAGGTGAATCTGTGGTGTGTGGTTCTGAAAAACTGTTTACTGTGATAAATGCTGGAGGGGCGATGCCCCAACGCCAACCGCCACTGAAATAAAACCTTTATTTTGGTCAAATAACGTGTTTAATAATTTTGTATTTATTTACAGGTAAGCCAATAACACTGAAAAATGCAATCCACTTGATATCAAAGAGTGAGTATAATACAACTTGATATTAGATTTTAACATGCATTAATATAATTGTTTCTACTTGATGGGGAAACATTGTTTTTTCGAGTAGTTACTAACCTCATCTAAGCTGATCATACCCTGTTTTTTAAAGACATCTCGGATGTTATTTGGATAAGATTTTACTGCAGTCAGAATGTTTAGTACTTTAACAAATTCAAAACGGTTTTTGTCACATTGACATTTTTATCAAAAAATGAAGAATACCTCACAAGAAGTTGTTTAATACGCATATACTAAACTTGAAGAGATTTACCACTAAACACCAAAACACTTTTTTGAACTACTCGACGCACGTTTCGCTAACCATGTTAGCATCATCAGGAGATGATTTAATCTAATTCTAAAACTAAACTATGTTCTATTTATATGAAAACCATACTTAAAGGAGCGTGTAAAAATCATAACATTCTTTCAATAATTTTCTGAACTTATGTTTTCTAATTAGTTTATCTACAATCAACTAATTAGAATCTTCGACTTTTCAAAAGGATCAGAACACAAATGGTAATACCATTTGATGCCCAGTTAACAAGAGGATTAGACAAAATTTTGAAAAAAGTGGACATTAAGGTTGTGTACAAACCATATAATAAATTAAGAGAAGTTCTGGGTAATCCAAAGGATAAAGTAGAGCAACATAAAAAGTTGGGGATTTACGAAATAAGCTATCAAGACTGTGATCGAAGGTATATTGGTCACACAAAAAGATCCATATTGACAAGATATAAAGAACATATTGCCCACATTAGATATGGGAGAAATGAAAAGTATTGTGTTGCCCAACATGCAATCGAACATGACCACAGTATAGATATCAGTAATTTAAGACTAATTAAAAGTGTTAATAATAATAGGGTTTTGGATGCATATGAAAGCATTCAAATAGAAAAATGTAAGAAAATCATGAACCGAGATAAAGGACCGATTCCTTTCAGTCAACTTTTTCAATTATTAATGTAAGGCTTAGTACACTTCACGGTTCATGATTTTTACACGCTTCGTTAGGTATGGTTTTCATATAAATAGAACATAGTTTAGTTTTAGAATTAGATTAAATCATCTCCTGATTAGGAGGAGGTTAGCGAAACGTGCGTCGAGCAGTTCAAAAAAGCGTTTTGGTGTTTAGTGGTAAATTAGGTGGTGGTAGTGGTAAATTAGGTAAATTAGGTTTAGTGGTAAAAAAAAAAGTTTTGTGTTTCACACCAAAGGTTCCAACAGAAGAATTGATCTACGCATATAGTAGTTGTCCTAAATACTCCCGCTTTGACACATTTGTTACATTGATTCAATAGTGATTCAAATGCAGGCTCCAGCTCATTTTGTGGAATAGGCTCCAAAGCACGCGTCGAACCTGATTGAATAGTTTAAATGTCTTCAAGAAAAACACAATTTCAGCAATAATTTCAATTTTGGGAACAAGGAGAAGTCACAAGGGGCTAAATCTGGTAAATACGATGGGTGGTTGATCACAGATACTTGGTTTCGGGCCAAAAATTGACGCACAATTAACCATGTGTAACTTGGCGCCTTATCGTGCAACAAACTCCAGCTATTTGGATCGTCTGGATTATGTGCATGAATCGTTTCAGGACTTTTAAGTAGTAATGCTCAGTGACAGTTTGACCAGTCGAAACGAACTCTTTGTAGATGATGCATTTGCTATCGAAAAAAAACAATGAACATTTTTCTGATTTTTGAAGAAGTTTTTCGTTTTTTTTACGTGTGTTGAGTTTTTCGCCATCCATTCCGCACTTTACTTTCTTTTTTTTGCCTTTTAATTTCTGGATCTTATTGAAAGCACCGTGTTTCATTCCCCGTTACAATTCAATCATTCCAGAGAGGAATGATTGACTCGAAGTGATTTCTGCTCATCCGTCAACGTGTGTGTTCAAATCCTTCTTAAGAATGTGTCGAATGAAACCCAAATCCTTGTGATGAATGTGTCGATGAAGAATGTTTCGAATCGTTTTTTGCTGATTTGTTAAATACTGATACTTGATAGACGCAGTGTGTATTTTTCATTTATTGACTTTGTAGGTTTTTTTGTGTATTTAATTTCTTGTTCTGTCTCTTCTTGTTTTATTTTCGATCTTACATATATTAAATATGTCCATGTCCACTAAGAACACCGTCTCTAAAAACAAAATATGGTAACATCAGACAAGTTTCTCAATTCAAATATTTGGGTGAAATAATTATGGAAAACGGGTTGGAAAAATCGGACAATAAGGGTAGATGTCAAAAAATGAAAACTGCATTGAAACTTACACAAAATATTTACAATAAAAAATGCACATCTAAAAACACAAAATTGAGACATTACAACACAGTTATTAAGCCAGAATTTCTATATGGGGCAGAAACGCTCATTTTGAATAAAAAGAAAGACATCGAGATTGAAAAGAAAGAAAGAAAAATCATAAGGAAAATCTTAGGCCCCAAACAAATAAATAGCACAACATACCGACTTCGAGAAAACCAAGAAATCAAACAATACACAGATATATATAGCTATATGAGAAAAAGAAGACTTAAATTTTACGGACACATAAAACGGATGAATCCAAGTAGGCTAACTAGACAAATCGTCGAATTTTATGAAAATAGGAGTAGAGCTAAATTAGAAATAATTAAATGGATTGCTGCAATTAAAAAGGACCTAAGATCAGCAAATATTACACAAAGTGAAATTCACGATAGAAACTATTTCAGACACAAGATTAAAGTTTTGGGAGGTTGACCAGAAAGAAAAATGTAGGAAGACTGGAACAACTTGGTCTGACGAAAGGAAAAAGGCTCATAGTGAAAGAATAAAATCAGTATGGGCGCAAAGGAAGGTTAACAACAACAAACGCCTCTAACTGTACTTCGCGTGGTCCACCAGAGCCCATGCGTAAATAATAATAATAATAATAATTTATAGGGTTTTGTTTATTCTATTCAGGATAAAGTCATCAAAACCAATAATTACAAGAAATATATCCTTAAAGAAAACACTGAAGATGTATGTCGAAAGTATGGTAAAATAGGGGAGACTGTTAAGCACATAATTAGTGGATGTCCTACTTTAGCAGAAAACGCACATTTAGAAAGGCATAATCAGCTTGCTAAAATAATCCACCAAAAACTGGCACTTAATCATGGTCCTTTACCAACATCTACTCGGCCGTATTATAAATACAGTCCTCAAGCTGTTTTGTGCTGCAAGTCTGACGATGTGCTGCTCTACTAGGATAGACCGATAATAACTGACAGGGCTGTCGACTACAATAGGCCAGTCATAGTCTTAATAAATAAAAAAAAAGCGGGGAACAATTATTGATATTGACACTGTCTCACAATATACATAAAACAGAAGTGGAAAAAGTTTCTAAATATGAGAATTTTTCTTATGAATTGAAGAACATCTGACAACTTGCAAAGTCAACATCGAACCTTTTGTAATTTCCGCAGAGGGATTTGTGAGCTACAGGTTCTCCAAAAGTTTAACAAATTGCGCACTAAATAGAAATATCATAAAAGTGGGACAACGAGCTATATTGTTGCAAACCTGCCACATAGTTCGAAAATTTTTGTCTTAATGCCAACGGAATACTGGGTTATAATAAAATTTATCCCCAGGCTCCCTCTACTTGCAATTTGTTGCCCAACGCAACAAACATGAACTTGTACATATCTAAGCCTTGGAATAAATCTGCTAATATTGGAAGAATGGCATGGAAGAAAGCAAGCCACTAGAACCACCACAGGCATTTTTGTAGATGATCTAGAAGCTTCAAGATTTCTTTTTCAGTGACCTGATAGTCACTCTAAATTTAGTTTGTTTTTTTGGAGCCACGTTATCCTCGATATTTTAGGCGGTAAGTTAACGATGTGGTAATGGGTTGGATTGCCTTACTACGTGTGGACTTTTTCACAATGTTTGTGAATATTTCTAGGCAAGAGTATAAAATCTGACAAGGAATTACCCCTCAGTCACGCCAGTTGGATGTTGGATAAGGCCTGATGCCTTCTGAGAGATTTTCTACGTTGGTCACTCGCCAGTGGGTAAGCTTCTCGAACCGAAGGTTGATCCCAAAGAGGATGCTGACCGGGGTTTTCCGCATCCGATGACAGTGGTTCGAAACGTCCGTTAAGCTGTATGTCCAGTCGCTAAATAGCTTTCCTAGGATCCTGATGCGCCTCTAACGCTAAAACTTTACTATTTTTATTGTGTTTTTGCAAATAAATGATTCTAAGACACTAAAAGGGAGAGCCGCATCAGATTGACGTCTGTCGCGGTCAATAGCTGGAAGGTATACAAAATCGAAGGACGTTCAAGGCCTCTAGCACTGAATAATAATAATAAAAGAAAAATACTTAACCACATTGTTTTACATTATAATTTTTCCGTTTCTCTAAAGTTTCGTTTAATATTAATAGACTTGATCAAATATTTACAATTCTCAATGAAATTATTCCTTTCACACTACACGTCTTCTGACAATTTAAACTATGGGCTGTTAAAATTCCTGAAGATGCGAAGATCTAACAAATATATCGAATTACAAAGAAAGTACCTGACACCGAGTGAAATAAAAATTTCACTGCTACTCGCGGATATAAACGTCGTTGCGATATAATTTGAGAGAAATCTAAAACATCTGCCAGGAAGAATACATTAACTATTTTTTTTTCAATGGATTTTCGATTTAATATGGAAAATGAAGAGTTTTTACGAATTAACCATTCACTAGATTGGAATTAACATTGGTACAATTAACCTAGTTACTTGTTTTTATTAAAAAATCAGTTTAAACAATTTTTTCTTGGTTGTGTCTGGCGTTTTTCTCCCAGAAAATCAACCTAAAAGAACCAGTCATTAACATAGCAATCCAGTAATTTATATCAGCAATAATGCTTGGTTTTTAAAGCTGAGTATTATGGCTGCATCACTGGTAAAATTATTTTTCGAAATGGTGATATTCATTGGTTTGCAAGATCGTCCGATCTAACCCCGTTCGACTTTTTCTTCCTCGACGACAAAGTATATGCTAACAACCCCCCGATGATTAATGACCTGAAGCAAAACATAAGTCAAGTTATTGGTGAAACTGAATCGCAATTGTACCAAATTGTTATTGACAATTTCACCCAAAGAATGGTTATCTATAGAAACATACGAGGGTTATATTTAGATAAACAAATATTGAATAAACAATAAATTAAAAAATAAAACTATCATGTCTTTACTTTTGGCTTGCTAGCCAAAACTACCCTCTCCCCTCTCTTTATTTTTTGAACGGTTATACTAATAAAATTTCGAATGTGAAAATGACGAGACGTAAACTCGAATTGTTGAAGAGTATACAGCAATTTCTGTGGAAACATTTGAACGAGTACTACAATAGTTTACCAATAGGATGTTTTACTGTCAGGAAGTAGGTGGAGCACATTTTGAACTTTTACTATAAGGGCAGACTTGTAGTAATCTGCGTTAATTATACGCTAAACTGAAATTTTGGTATTTGTTTATTTTATGCAACAAAACTACCTTGAATCCAAACAAAATTAGTATGGTTGAATAGGTATTTAAAATACCTTTCAAACGAGGTGCCACTTGCCATAGGATCTCATTGAAAATTATTGGTTCATAATGACACTGTGACGTCATCTATAGCGATTACGCCATCAGTTATCGCCAGAAAAGGAGTTTATATCCAATCATTTTCACATTCCAAATTTCATTAGTTTAAGTATAACCGTTTAAAAGATAAGGAGCGGGAAGGGGGGAAGAGATGACTATTGGCTAGCACAGTATATATATATATATATATATATATATATATATATATATATATATATATATATATATATATATATATATATTAGTATTTATATAGTGTAATTAATGCACACCTCCCAGTTAACGAAGAAAATAAATCTAATCCTGAAAAAGTAAATAAGTCCAGGGAAATTCTGGAAAAGACTATCTCTAAAATTCCCTCTAATCATGTAAAAATACTACTGGGCGATTTCAACGCTTTTCTGGGAAAAGAAAGAAAGTACAGGAACGCAGTCGGCAATTTTCCCGCTTATAAATGGACTAACCATAATGGTAGAAGATTGGTTGAACTGTGTTCGCTGTTTAATCTAAAAATAATGTCAACTTATTTTAAGAAGAAAATAACAAAACAAAAGACCTGGAGCTACCCAAACACGTACATGGGTGAATTTCAAATTGACCATGTTGCCATTTCGTTCCCCAATTATAAAGAAATTTTGAATGTTCAAGTCAGGAAAGGAGCTAACATAGACACGGATCACTATTTGACTAGAATCAAACTTAGCTTAAAACCTCGAAAACTTATTCAAAAGAGACTGCTAATACCAAAGTTCGACCCTACGAAAATAAAACCAACCCTAACAGAAGAGCTTGATAAACAACCAGCACAGAACTGGCAAGAATTGAAACAAATAATTATTAACACAGCCTTAAAGTTGGTCTCTTTACAAAAACATAGAAAACATCCGTGGTGGGATGAAGTTTGCAAGCAAGCAGTATTAAGCCAAAGTAAAGCATTCAAAAATTGGAATAGTCAAAAAACAGCACTAAAATATAACATCTTTTTAGAAGTAAGAAAAGAAACATCGAAGCTAATTAGACAAACTAAAAGAAAATATGAAAATAAACAACTTAATAAAATAGAAAAAGATTTCCAAAAAAGTAACACCCGAAACATTTACAAAACATTTAAAACCAAATTAACAGGCTATCAACCTCAAAGTATTTGCTTCCAATAGGAAAACGGACAATTAGCTCTAAATAACCAAGACAATTGCAAAGAACTTGTGAAATATTTATTAAAAAACTACTAAACTATCCTGAGCCCTTAAACAAATTACCAACACTAAACCCTAAACAAACAAATCCAGATTCATTACCACCGAATGAAGATGAAATAATTAGGCAAATCAAGCGACTTAAAAATAACAAAACTTCCGGTGAAGATGGAATCACTGCTGAACTGTTGAAATCCGCTGGTCCAGGTACAATCAAGGAAATAACCAAAATTCTACAAGAAGTTTGGCGAACCGAACGGATTCCGGAAGATTGGAAAGATGCTCTAATCCATACACAAGAGAGGAGATAGAACGGATGTAAACAACTACAGAGGGATATCTCTTCTCCTAGTTTGTTACAAGATTCTATCTCAATGTCTACTAGACAGAGCACAGGGACAGTTAGAACCTAAAATTGGTGAATATCAAGCAGGTTTTCGACCGGGCAGATCCTGCCGTGGGCAGATCCTGAATCTAAAGTTAATCCTAAGACATCAAAAACTGTACAATAAATATATCATCTGTACATTTGTAGATTTCAAAAAAGCATATGATTCTATTGACTGCGAATCTTTATTCCAAATCTTGAAAGAACAAGAACTAGATCTGAAAATGCTGGCAACATTAACAAACACAAGGTCAAAAGTTAAATTCATGGGTGACATCTCAGAGCCCTTCGAAATTAAAACTGGAATGAGACAAGGGGATGGACTCTCGCCACTCTTACTTAAGTGTGTTCTAGAAAAAGTAATACAGGAGTGGCGTGAAAAAAAGTCGGCCCTGAATATTGACCAGCCCATTAAACTGGGAAGAACCAACATCAAAATTGATTGTCTGGCATTTGCTGATGATCTAGCAATTTTGGCTCAAGATGTATTAACAGCACAGAAACAAATTCAAATCCTAAAAGCAACAGCAGAAAAGGTAGGACTCCAAATTTCCTTTAAAAGGACAGACGAGTCTCTCAATTCAAATATTTGATTGAAATAATCATGGAAGACGGGTTGGAAAAAGCAGCCAATAAGGGTAGATGTCAAAAAATGGAAACGGCATTGAGACTTACACAAAATATTTACAACAAAAAATGCATAACTAAAAACACAAAACTAAGACATTACAACACAGTTAGCCAGAAGCCAGAATGTCTAGCCAGAATATCTATATGGGGCCGAAACGCTCATTTTGAATAGAAAGAGAGACATCGACGACATTAAAAAGAAGGAAAGAAAAATCATAAGAAAAATCCTAGGCCCCAAACAAATAAATAGCACAACATACCGACTTCGAGAAAACCAAGAAATCAAACAATACACAGATATACATAGCGAAATGAGAAAAAGAAGACTTCAGTTTTACGGACACATAAAACGGATGAATCCGAGTAGGCTAACTAGACAAATAGTCGAATTTTATGAAAATAGGAGTAGAGCTAAAGTAGAAATAATCAAATGGATTGTTGCAATTAAAGAGGATCTAAGATCAGCAAATATTACACAAAGTGAAATTTAGGATAGGAGCTGTTTCAGACACAAGGTTTGGAAGGTTGGCCAGAGAGAAAAGTGTATGAAGACTGGAACAACTTGGTCTGACGAAAGGAAAAAAGTTCATAGCGAAAGAATGAAATTAATACTAATTTCATTAGTACTTTTCTTACTTCTAAAAAGATGTTATATTTTATTGCTGTTTTTTGACTATTCCAATTTTTGAATGCTTTACTTCGGCTTAATACTGCTTGCTCGCAAACTTCATCCCACCACGGATGTTTTGTGGGATCTGCCCCTCCCTCCCTAGTGATGGGATCTGCCCCTCCCTAAATAAAAATAATTCGGATTACTGAAATATTCTATTTAATAATCGTAATATTTTATGTAAGAAAAAATGTTCTTAATGTTTGCAACAATCTCTTAAACGACACTTATTTTACGCTTTCTAATTTAAGAATGATAATTTTCCACGGCAAGTCGAAATCTATTATGAAAATCCTTATAAGATTAAATCCCGTTTAAGACCATTAAATTAAACGACAATCGAGGCGTGATAAAAGGCCAAAGGGCGTCCAGTTTAAGCAAAAATACGTGCTGTTTGCATAGGCCGAAGAGACCGGTAACAAATTGTTTGTAGAAAGTGAAAGAAACATCCACGGCTTAGTTAAAGAAAACAAAACATATCGTCTTACATATTTCTTGTCAGAATATGCAAAAGTGTGTGAAGTAAAAACATTCGCCATTTGGAATTTGATAATTTACTTCACTAATATGATTAAAAAGTACTTTAACTTTTCTTATAAAAATGCGCGCGGTGTATGCATCAATACAACCGTTTGTTTTTAAGTTGGTATGATTGTCCTTGGCATCCTACAATAGTATCATATCATTTAGTTTGTTAAGTTAAAAATTATAGCGTCCTTATAATTGTTTTTTTCTGTCGGCAAATTGATTTACACTAAAAATTATTTAGAAAAGCAGATTTCTTGTTCTTATGAATTATAATGTTTAGAAAAATGTAACCGCGATTATACTATGTACAATGACTTTAGGTAAATGGTACAATAACTTTAGTGGTGGTAGACAAACCGTTGAAGTTCATGCAGTTATCCTAAGTCATGCACTGAAGAAAACAATATAAAAATCAAGAATAAACTCGAACAAATTTACTACCTAAACTTTACCAAATCACTTATCCAAAACTTTTCGACGCGCGTTTCGCTACCCCTGTTAGCATTATCAGAAAATGATTTAATCTAGATTATATGATTCAATATAGATTGAATGATCTCCTCATGATAATGATACACTGATATTAATTGTTATTTGATAATATATTATGACCATTATTTCCTCGACTACCAAATAGAATTTTAATAGTTAAACAAGACTAATTTTGAATCATAGATCCTTATTTCTTTTTTTTATCAAAGAAGAGTAAAAAGGCAAGATTTTACTCTTCCTTGAAAGTGTCATAACTCATTTATTATGTTATACTGACAATAATTGCGAATATGTTTTAAACATTTTTAATTCATTCAATGACATGATATGCATTTAACATGAGAACAATACATTTGTTTTCCTTCCCACATTAATTAGGCTCCAGTGATGATATAAATAGTTATGTGTGGGTTTCCTTTAAGTTTTTTAGTATATAGTATGATTTCATTCATTCATTTACTTACTGATTTTTTAGTATGGAATCTATCGGGAAATATTTCGAAATTATTCTGAAATACTCCGTCTATAGACGGTTAGTTCTTAAGCCACCATTCGACAGGTTATAGAAGATGCAATACCAAAAACACAAAAACACAAAAACGAAATACCGAAAACGAAACCATGTAGAGGCAGAACTAAGTGTTTCTTTGCATCTATCCGAATCGATCCCCTGCCTTACCAATTTATAGTATGCATTGGTTCAGTACCATCTCTTCCCACACTATCCTGCTGCCGTGTCTTTGAACTGTCTCTCTATCTGTTACCCACTATTCGTCACTCAATGATTTTCCCTGGTATTTATTTTTCTGGTATTTTCACCTAAAACTTCAACTTTTATTTCTGAAGTTATTTGAAAAGTAAGATCTACTGGCCCAGACTGATTTCAGAGCAGATCCGAAATAGCTATGTAAAATTTATCCGTCGTTTCCTTATATACAAATATTCCAGTTGAATTAGCTATCAAGAGCATCAAAGGAAAAAGGAAAATAATTAAAACATTTACAGCCATATCTGAAAACGAATTCATTGATTATCAAAATTATATGTTGAATCCACATTTTTTAAAAATGATGAACAATTTTACTTCCAAATTTACGATGTAGCAATGGGCTCACTAATATCAGCCACTATTAATCTACACAACTAATCTAGTTATGAAATATGTTGAAACAAAATTATTAATACCCTCGAATTTCAGCCTTATTTTATAAAACATTTGTAGATGACTGTATACTATGCATACCTAAAATTAAAATACAATACAATACACTTTAAACAAATTCAACATATTCGACAAAAAATTAAAATTTACTCATGAAGAAGAAAAAATTAAACAATAAATTTTAGTCTGAGTTGATCTGGAAATATCTCAATTTTAACTCTTATACGCCAAATAAATATAAAAAGAAGTGTTACTGATTCTTTAATTGATAGAGCTGTTATCCGATCCAAAAATATATATATATAATATATATATATATATATATATATATATATATATATATATATATATATATATATATATATATATATATATATATATATATATATATATATATATATCATCATCATCATCATCATCAGCCCATATCGATCCACTGCAGGATGAAGGCCTCTTCAGCATGCTTCCAACCTTCACGGTCCTGGGCTTTCCTCTGCCACTCGGGTCCAATATACTTAACGATGTCATCAGTCCATCGTGCTTTCGGTCTTCTTCGCGGACATTTGCGATCAAGCGGTATCCACTCCAGGATTGCCTTGGTCCATCTGTTGTCCCATCGCCTCGCTATATGGCCTGCCCATCTCTATTTGGAATGGATATATATATATATATATATATATATATATATATATATATATATATATATATATATATATATATATATATATATATAACCATAATAGAATAACCAATAACTGAGGATGGTTGGGGCATTTTCTTGATGGAAATTCATACTAAATTGTATATACAAATTGGTATACAATAATAAATAAACCTAAAAATGAAAATTACATAACATTACCAGAAACCATACATACCAGAAATAAATAATAAAATAAAAAAGTTCTTAAATCATATAATATAAATATAGCAGAAATATTCAATAATAACAATAAACAAATATTTACAAAATGAAAGCACAAACACCCAAAATGGAACAAACAAATTTAATTTACAAAATCGATTGCTTAAATTGCCCAAGCTCATATATTGGCCAAACTAAACAATATCATCATTGTCTGTCCACTGCAGGATGAAGACCTTCCCAGCATACTTCCAACTCGCGCGGGCCTGAACTCTCATCTGCTATGTGTTCTCTCTATCAGTGTTCTTAATATTCTTTATACCTAAAGCAATCCTAGAATAGATGCAGCTTGATCATAAACGTCCACGTCCAAGAATACCAATAGATGATGTCAGTACATCTATATTTTTGTAGGAAACTCTATTCCACTAATAACTCAGAAGAATTTTAAATTACAAAACGTGCTCAGATAATAAATATTTAGTGATTTATTATTATTTTATGCACCTGTTTTTGGTCAAAAATACCAAAAATGCGAAACGCTCCGGATTATCTCAGTTGGAACTATCGCTTCTTAGACAACGTTTTGAATTAATTGATATAATAAAAGTTAATTAACAAGGTTTTGAAGGCTCCTGATATAAGAATGAAAAAAAAACTTACTATACTTCTTAATTTAAATGGAGATGAGATAAAATTAATGTTTTAATTTAAAAAGGCAAACACAAATATAAGAACTATTTCTTATAAGGCATGAATTATTATCTGTTGTTTTTCTCTTCGGCTTTATTAACTATACAAGCATGGTTGACTTGATCAGAGATATCTTAATAAATAATCTCGCCTCTTATATTATATTGTTTCAAGTCAGAATTGTTTCCTGTACAATGAATTATAATCTCCGATGTGGAAATACATGTTTTATTAGTCTGAAGTACAATTTATTTTATTATATAACGCAATTGACAAGGCTGGAAATCTCACTCAGTAATCAAAACGAGAAGATATTAAATTTTAAAAAATAACAAGTAGCTCTTCGATCTACATAAAAGTCATAAAACTAAACTTGAAGAGATTTACCACCAAACACCAAAACACTTTTTTGAACTGCTCGACGCACGTTTCGCTAACCATGTTAGCATCATCAGGAGATGATTTAATCTAATTCTAAAACTAAACTATGTTCTATTTATATGAAAACCATGCCTAACGAAGCGTGTAAAAATCATGAACCATGAAGTTTACTAAACCTTACATTAATAATTGAAAAAGTTGACTGAACGGGATAGGCCCTTTATCTTGATTCATGATTTTCTTACATTTTTCTATTTGAATGCTTTCATATGCATCCAAAGCCCTATTATTATTAACAAGAGGGCAACACAAGATTTTTCATTTCTCCCATATCTAATGTGGACAATATGTTCTTTATATCTTGTCAATATGGATCTTTTTGTTTGCCCAATATACCTTCGATCACAGTCTTGACAACTAATTTCGTAAATCCCCGACTTTTCATGCTGCTCTACTTTATCCTTTGGATTACCCAGAACTTCTCTTAATTTATTACATGGTTTGTACACAACCTTAATGTCCACTTTTTTCAAAATTTTGTCTAGTCCTCTTGTCAACTGGGCATCAAATGGTATTACCATGAACTTCTTTGTGTTCTGATCCTTTTGAAAAGTCGAAGATTCTTTCAGTAACTTTCTGAACTTATGTTTTCTAATTAGTTTATCTCAAATGTTCTTATTATAACCATTCACTTCAGATACCTCCCTAATTAATTTTAATTCTTTGTTATAATTATCTTTATTTAAAGAAAAATCAATTAATCTATTTACCATAAAATTTAAACTAGCCATCTTATTTTGAAAGCTATGATTTGAATCGTTAGGAATGTATCTCGATACGACAACGATTAACAACGATAGTTTACCATTTCTGGATGTGTTAGTCAGTAGAAACAATAAAAATAGGTTAGATTTTGATATTTTTAGAAAAACGACCACCACTTCGAGAAAATTCTTTTCAAGTTTAGTGCATCACACCAAAGGTTCCAATAGAAGAATTGATAAAAGTCATATGTATAAGAGAATCTTCTATAATACGTTGTACTCGACTTGGTTGAAGTTTATACTAAACGTCTGAAGAAGCCACTGCGTAGGTGAAATATGTCACTAATATAATTCAGTGAAAATTGAATAAAACCTTAGTTATATTTATTAATTTATTAGTATTTTTATAAATAATTTAAGAAAAGAAAACATACCAGATGTGGCGGTAAACAATTTTTAATATTTTCTTAAGTAAAAACACGTTTAATTTGGGGGAAATGTAAAAAACACCTTTTTTTACACATTAAATAATTTTTTGACATCTCCGTAATTGTTGAAGTGTATCATGGGTGAGACATAGTCGGAAGAGGCCAAATCTGGTAAGTACGACGGGTGGGGCAAGAATTCCCAGACATATGCAGAAATGGTGTCTCTAACCGTTGTCATGCTGCAAAATTACTTTTCAAGCTCACGGTACACGACACTGATCCCGCCAAATGTACAGTATTGTCTTCTTTACAAAACGATTCGGTCTTGCGGTCGATGTTGATGGTAGCCCTGAGTCAACCCATGATTTTCTGCGTTTTCGGTTCTCGAAATAGATCCATTTTTCGTCTCCAGTCACGATCCGATGCAAAAAATATTTATTTCATGCTGAGAAAGCAAAACTTCGCACAAGGTTTTTAACTTTTTTATCTGTTTGTCGTTCAGCTGATACTAATTTGTCTGCCTTTTGAATCTTTTCCGTGACATGCAGACAATCACAAATGATTCGGCGACCAACATTTAACCTATCTGCCATTTGTTGTTGAGTTTGCATATCGCCTTCTTCCAACAATGCTTGCAATTCGACATCTTCAATTTTTTACGTTTGACCTGGGCGTTATTCTCTTTCAAATCGAAATCACCACTTTTGAATAGTCTAAACCAACGCTCACAAGCTTTTTGCGTTGGTGTATTGCCACCGTATGTTTCCGCAAATATACGACGGCTTATACTCGCGTTTTTCTTTTGATTAAACAAGAAAAGCAGTGTGTACAAGAACTCGAAGTCGTTCAAAAATTAATGGCGTTTTGAAAGGAACTATCATAGCAACAAAATGACATCAGAGATTAAACTGTGAACCGACCCACGGTTCCAGCGCCATCTCTTAAAAAAAAAAGAATTATTAATCACCACACCTGGTAAATGATATCAAAAAACAGAAAAATCGTCAAGCTTCTAGAAGCCTTCAATCACCTCAATATTCATGTGACCCAAAGTCATTATTTAAAACTAAAAGTAACAAAAAAACGGTTTTTTTATAGTCTCTAGCCTGTCCACTTTCACTTTTATTCAATTTTAAATCGTCAACCTTATACAAATAAAAATATGCCCACCCATCGCTATAAGTGTTATTCACTTTTTTTTACATTCTACATACAACAAATATGTTGTACATTAACAGTTGAAAAAAAAAACAACAGATATGGCTCGCCTCAATTTTGTTAGTCAGATAACACAATTAGTTACCGGTGTTCTATTGTTGGGCGTTTCAAACCCTTTTCGATTCGTTCAATTAGATTTTGTCGTGACAGAATGTTGAGAAATGTTGACACGATCTCTCCAGCTCAGACAAAATAAAAACAACAAAAGCAAAAAATGCTTCCAATCGATACAGTTTTTTTAATCAGCCTTGAAATTCCCATTCTACGTGGGTGTTTTATCGGCTTCTTCTGCATCCAACAGATGGTTGACAATGGATGAACTATCAAAAATCAGCTATGTTCCTCCTATGGATACGAGTGGAAAGTTGGATCGCATTGCGCCATTTATATATATATAGACATATACCATTTATATATTTATATTACATTTATATATATATATATATATATATATATATATATATATATATATATATATATATATATATATATATATATATATATATATAGACAACCATTTATATATATAGACAACAGTAATTAAGTGTCATCATACACCCAACCGTTGGGTTCGAACACACACCAACCTGCGTCTCCGCCTTAATGAGCATTTTTGTTGTTTGATAACTGGAGACGAGCCCCACCCATACCTTCAACTGGAGGGCATATGTTTCGTCTCTTGATGTTTAGACTCTTATTCTGTGACTCAGGTTGTTGTGTGTTCCACATGAGATTGTGGAACCCAACGGTTGGGCGTATGATGACACTCAACAACTGTTGTCTCATTGGACGCAGTCCAAAGAAATCTGAAAGAAGTCGGCGAAAACATTGATTGTTGACTGTGGATAGGGTCTCCCTATTCTTGATGGGGGAGTATGTATAGGTACACTGAAGAGTCTCGTCTCCAGTCATCAACCAACAAAAATGCTCATATATATATATATATATATATATATATATATATATATATATATATATATATATATATATATATATATATATATATATATAATATATATATATATATATATATATATATATATATATATAAACATTCAATGAAGACAGTAAAATTTTAGTTTTAAGAACGGATTTGGAGATTGTGGACCACTTTATAAATCTTGGGCAGATGATTTCAATGGAAGGGGATACCGCCCGGGAGATGGAACGGCGTGTTAAATGTGGCTGGCAGACATTTGGCAGGCTCAACATAATGTTTAAGAGCAGACTCCCACTTTGCCCAAACAGAAAAGTTTTCGATCAGTTCCGTCCTACCCGTTATGATATACGGAAGCGAAACCTGGACACTCACATCGCAATCAATTCAAAAACTTCGGATAGCACAGAGGGGAATGGAAAAATGTATGATTAGATGAAAGCCCTGCGCATAGATCAGGAAACAAACGAAAGTGTGTGACATCATTAGAAAAGTGAAGCAAATGAAATGGAGATGGGAAGGCCATGTAGCGAGGCGATGGGACGACAGATGGACCAGGGCAATCCTGGGGTGGATAGCGCTTAATCGCAAACGTCTGCCAAGATGACCGAAAGCTCGATGGACTGATGAGATGCCAACGTTAAGTAGCATGCTGAAGAGGCCTTCATCCTGCAGTGGATCGACACGGGCTAATTATGATGTTGATGATGATGATAGATATATATATATATATATATATATATATATATATATATATATATATATATATATATATATATATTGTGACCTATTATTTTCTCTTTTTCTCTTTTGAAACAAAATAAAAAATATATAGATCACAGCGACGGCAGCTGTTCGCCGGGAGCACCGTGAAGAAGGTCCAGAGCAGAATGAAGCCACGACAAAAGTTGAGCGGCACCCGGTTACTTCATATATCGGAAAAGATTCATACATCTATATTATAAAAGCACACTCAAAAAAGAACGGCACAAAGCACACAAAAAAGGAATAACTAAAACTATCAAACAAAAGACACGGGAAGGTTTAGGGAAGGTGGTTCTCCAAACCTTACCGTGAAAGAAATCAAAAATCAAATACACAGCTCTGAATTACACCAGCTGGTCTCTATGTCCCTATACTTACAAATTCGAGGTTATTTCCTATATTCCGACAATAGTAAAAAGATAGATATATAACGCTAGGGTAATCAAGAATGATCAGACGGCAAATAGATACAAAATATAAGATGATAACGTGACCATTATCAGTATAAGAAATTATGGTAATAATGTATTTGTGAAAAATAACTGGTAATTGCAATCCTTAACGGTACATGAAAATATAATAAAAAAAATGTTTATCTGGCCTTGTTTCCTGATGTTGTCTATCCTTGCCTGCCAAGGTACTGGGTGTCCAAAAAGACTGAGTACGACTGCGGGCAGTCCGGTATCCCTATGCGGGGGTGTAAATGTAAAAAGGTGTAAGGTTTCCACGATGGTCGGGCTCTGTAATAGGTGATCGTTCAGTGGCCTGATGTCTGTTGATCGGATTCTCTGCTACCGGGTCGTAAAACCCTCTATAAGAATATCAAAAAAATCAACCCAAGTGTGACTTGGCCAGCAAACCTACGTACCTCGGTCGGAAGGGTAAGGCGCGAAAACGTCCGTTCACCTGAAGGTTTGGAGTTAGACTGTCTTGCCTTGTTCAAAACGATACCGGAGCTCTTTCAGTTAAGAATTTGTCCGAAATAAACCTACCAGTGGTGATCAACAATTTACGAATGCTACCTGTAGCGATCAAGAATTTGTGAACGCTACAATATATTCATATATATATACAGACCAAAATTGACCGGGAGCGGTAAAAAAACTTTTTTTTGCAATTTTAATAAATACAAATCTTTATTATCACCTTCAAAATAGGGGCCATTTGATTAAATACATGCATGCCAATGCTTTGATCCAATCATCCGTGCACCTAGAATACCACTCTACCGGAATGACCTTCAGTTCCTTCAACGAATCTTTTTTAACGTCGTCAATCAAGTCAGAATGCATTCCATGGAGCGATTTAAATTTGCAGAAAAGAAAAAAGTCGCACGGATCCAAATCCGGCGGATCTGGTGCTTGAGCTATCATATGTATATGTTTGACCAGAAACATCACGCAGAATTAGAGTCGTATAAGATGGGACGTTTCATGCCTAGAATATCAACCAAAATGTGTTGATATGATCCATAAGAGATACCAAGATTTTCTGCTATCTTTCTAATACCAATATGACGATTTTCAAACAAGTTTTTTTCATTAAATTTCTCAATGTTATCCTCAATATCAGAGGTTGATCGCTTGTTGACATGGGACAAATTTTCAACGATATCACAGCCTTCACTAAATGCTTTATGCTCAAATACTCTGGTTCTTGAGATAGCAGAATCCCTGTAGGTTATCTGCATCATTAACATTTCTACCAACCTAAGAAAAAAAGCGATTCATAAACCGCGCGCGTTTTAAATGACGTAGCCCCGGTCAATCTTGATCATAATATATATATATATATATATATATATATATATATATATATATATATATATATATACATATATATATATATATATATATATATATATATATATATATATATATATATATATATATATATATATATATATATACACACACATATGTCCAAAAATTTGGAATATTCAAACATTTCACTATTTTTGATATTAAGTTTCTCCTTTACTTATTTACGTAATCAATATTTTATTTCAACTCTTACTGGTGCCAAGTAAAACTCGACACCAAATGACCAACGTGGGAAAAATTGATTTATTATTTTAAAGTCAAAAAATTGTCATAAATCCGTCCCCCACTACGCCCCGAAACAAATGCACAACTGCATTCACAGCACCGGTGACACTTCTCTCCAGAACCAGTAGAGGTATCCGTGTCCCTCATAATATCACCCCAAAACATCACGCTCCCATCTTCAAATGGGATACGTGGTTGAGCTGTTTCTAGTCGGTACACATAACGTCACATTTTTTGTTTCGAATTTTAAGATTTATCAAATTATATTTACAAAAATACGATGTTGTCATTAAAAATATTGTTTTAGCAACTACTGGAGAAATCTCTTATTTGTAAAGTTTTTTTAGTCAAGTTATTTCCTACGACTTTGCATTTAGAAGTATTAGTTTATCACTTCAAATAAATAAGTTCGCCTATGTCAGGTTTTAAAAAAATTATACTGTATATATTCAAAACTATCAATGCCTTTATCTTTTTATCAAAGAGTGTATATAAGTGAAGTCTTAAAATGTTTAAAACTGTAGACTCAAAAAATGCACTCCATTAATCCATTTAGTTGACAAGATAAAATATTCTGGTTTATGACATAAAACATGTCATAATTATGACATCTATATGTCTCTATACATTTTTTATGACATGTATGGCACTTATTTTCTTTTATATGGACAGATTGTAAATAAAATTGAAGAATTGAAAAAAAGTTAATAATTTATTAACATATTCAATTTATTTTGTGCCAGCGTACACCTTACAGACTAGATTTAGTAATAATATAATATCTGTAACAAATTAATTTAGATATTTAATCAAATTGAAAAGTTATTTGGGAGTGGATACGAGAGAATGTTTTTTTCTATCAGGTAATTTGTTATTTTTAGTAAGCTCATTTTTTTCTATACAGATATGTTTATTTCAAGGTAAATCGGAAAAAAATCCTACTTCTTATAGCACAACAGATAGTGTTTGCGTAATTAGAAAGGTAATTTGAGACATATTCAGAGTAACATGAATTTAGTTATCTCTTTAGAGTGATATGAGTTAGTTTGGCAATATTTTCTTAATATTATATTATTTAGAAAGTGTTTTTTTTTATCGAAATTAGACTGTCTCGATTATTAAGGTTACTGGAGCAAATATAAAACAGTTCAAGTTACAAAATTTGTAAACTTATCGTGTCTATTATTATTATACCTAACATTTATACAGGGTGTTTTCAAAGTTGAGTCATTTATTTTAACAGGTTGTAAAATCACAAGGCAGGTAAAAAAATCATTTATATAGAAGTTACAAAATAAAGAAGTTATTAACAGTTACAAAAGTTGAAAACAGAGCTGACTTTTTGATAATCTCGACCACTGCGTTGTAAAGACATAAAAAATTTGTTTACTGCTGATAGTGTATGCCTAGTTTTTTGTATTCTTGTACAAACTCTTGTGCGTGTTTAATTTTTGGGTACTTTCTGTGATTATACTGCCACACATTTATGAAAACAATAAACTAGTGGAGATTATATTAATTTACTCGACGTTTGTACGCGTAAAGGTTTCCTTTAAGAAAGCATCCGACTCCTCGGATATTTGTAAATTTAGTTACAGGACTTCGCGATATAGGGTACTTAAAGGCACAACGAGGAGATCATGCTGGAAGGCCTCCTCCCCGTGAAATGATAGAGATTGAGGAAGAAATTTTAGAAACAAGCACTAGGTCTAGATCAAGTTGAAATTCGTCATTGTAAAGTGTGGAGGACTATACGACAAGAACACTTTTATCCCTATCATTATCAACGGGTGCAAGCGTTACAACCCTAATATTATCCTAGAAGAGTTGAATTTTGTCAGTGGCTTTTACAACAGAAATGAAAATTTTACCAAATTTATTTTGGCTACCGACGAGGTCACTTTTATAAGAGAGGGAGTAAATAATTTCCACAACAACCATGTTTGGGCAGTAGAAAATCCGCGTGCTGTGAAAAGAACCCATTTTCAGCACATATTTTTAGTCAATTATTGGCTGGCATAGTAAATGGCATGCTTATTGGGCCTTTCTTTCTTCCAGGAAGACTGACAGGTGAACATTATTTAGACTTTTTTCAAAACAATCTAATCACAGTTATTACAAGATGTTATAATTGGGATACTAAAAAAGAATAGCTCGGAAAACATGGCTAAACTATGTAAACGGCTCAAAGATAAAATCACAATCACCATCAGGAATGAAAGCTTTGAAAACTACCTGAATAAATTAACAGATCATGAAAGCTCTGACTATTCGCTATGGAAAGCGATCAAATCTTTGAACAGGCCAAAGAGCCATGACCCGCCAATACGGAAAAGCGATGGTAACTGGAGGCGGCGAGATGAAGAAACAGCAAAAATATTCGCTAAATATCTAGAGAATACTTTATAGCCTCATCCATTGACTGGCTTGGAAGATATCCGTCATATTAGCAATAGAGATGCATTTATGCATTTATTAGCAATAGATTAGAATACATGCATGACAATTAAACCAATCACCACAGCAGAGATTGTCACAACTATTGGTAAACATCTCAATCCAAAGAAAGCCCCAATTTATGACCTATTAACAGTGGAAATGCTCAGAGAGTTTCCACGTAAAGCTATTATGAAACTGGCTCATTTTTTAACCTACCGGTATAATGCAAGATTGCTGAAGTTATAATGACCCTGAAACCTGGCAAACCACCTGAACTCAAAACATCATACCGCTCAATATCCTTGTTACCGATTATATCCAAGTTGTTTGAAAAGCTGCTCCTATAACGCCTCAAACCCATTATAGAGAAGAAACATCTTATTTCAACGCATCAGTTTGGATTCCGCAATAAGCACTCGACAATAGATCAAGTACATCGAATTGCTGATGTAATCGAGAGAGCACTAGGAGAGAAAAGTATATGTGCAATGATATTCCTCGATGTGGCCCAAGCATTTGACCGAGTGTGGCATCAAGGCCTCGAATACAAGCTAGAAAAAGATCTACCACAACAAATGAGCCAAATTCTTTATTCATACATCACTGACCGTCAATTTAAAGTCAAGCATGGTGAAGAATATTCAGATCTTAAAAAGATATGTGCTGGAGTGCTACAGTGTACACCAGCGATATCCCGCAGAGCAGTGGAGTAGTGACGGCAACATTTGCCGATGATACTACTTTACTTGGTACTGGAAATGAAATTCATTCAGCTACAAACAAACTCCAAATAACAGCCAACAATGTCACCAATTGAACAAAGAAATGGCGCATTAAATTAAATGTCGACCCATGTCAACTTCACCAACAGGAAATATAACTATGTACCAGTGACAGTCGACCAGAAAAGAATCCCACATGCCAACGAAGCAAGCTGGGTGTCAAGCTAAGGTGGAAAACGTAGGTGAAGAAGAAACGTAAGCAACTGGGTCTGAAATTCAGAAAGATCTATTGGCTACTAGAAAGCCAGGACTTACTCGGCAGCTGAAGAGAGTGAAACCGTTCGAATTAGTGTAGTGACAATGAAGGGTGTCCGGAATTTATTCTGTGCATATTCAATCACATGAAAAGAGTGCTTAGTGTATTGCGAAGGATGTCGCTGGACATCCTACCAAACAGACTAAGATAAGTTTTAATTTAGCTAATAGAAAAATATTGTTAGTAAGATATACGACAGAATTAGAGAATAAATAAAAAAAATTGAATGTTATTTCACACAAATTAAAATTTGAACGCACCGAAAAAATCGCCCTATAATGAGTTTTCTCGGATAATTCGCTAATGCGCTTTTATTTTTAGTTTTGGACTTTTCCAATTTTTTTTGCCCAGCGTCCCGAAAACTATAGAAATAGTAACTTTCAGAATATTGACCAAGTTTTGGGGTAATCTGCCCCACAGTGCGTCGATTTAAATAGATACATTACACGTTATCGGGCTTCCGATTTACATAATATAATTTTTAAAGAAAACGCTGTTAATTCCGCAAAGTTAAACAGTAATTACGACTCACCAATGGGGTTATTAATCCTAATTAAATCATAAAACTGTTCTGTTTTCCAGTTAACTCGTTATCGCAAATTATTTATTACATATTTGCAAGCACTAAAAACCTTTCCGTGATTTATTAATTGACTTTTGAGAGAAATTCTGCCTTAATTATCTTTGGTAACCGTACAATTAATTAACCTAGTGCTTTAATATTTCGTTTTTTTAGTTTTAACAATGAATAATTAAGAACTAAGCGCTCGCATTGCGTTCGCTAAACACACAAATTTAATAAATACGAATAAACTATTAATCATTTGAAAACTGCCATAAAATAAGCTTTAAAAAACTATTAGAACAATCGCAAATGTTTCGGCCTTGGATTTTAAAACACTACGAATAGTTTAGATTTATTTTTGATGTAAATGGAACATATGGAATACATAAGATCTTCAGCGGAAATTATAGAATACTTAATTACAGTTCAGAATAAAAAAAATATATAAAAAAGACAAAGATATTACCGTGACATACTGGCATTTCGATATATTGAATGCATTTAAACTTTCTTATTTTTACATAATTTCATTGCAAAATTGGGCAGTTTATTGTTAGAAAATTACAAAAGCTTCTTCAACTATGATCAAAAAGTAGGGTGGCTTTTCTGTTAAAACTTCACACACGCCCTTTACATACCAATAAAACCATTTGTTTTTTTAACTAGGTATGAATGTCCTTGAAATCAGATCATTTCGCTTGTTACGTTAGAAATCATTTTGCTTTTTACGTTAAAAATGTTTTGCAGCAATTTTTTTAAATTGATTAAATTTTAAAATATTCAAAAAAAACAAGGACAAATTTTTTCTTGCGCTCCACGTAAAATTCTCAATCCTTCAGTCACCATCATACGTCAATAAGCATCTCCCGAGACCAGTTTCTGGCTTTAAGCCGTCATCAATCGGGCTTCGGATGGAGACTGAAGGATTAAGAATTTTACGTGGAGCACAGGAAACGTTTTTTTCTTGTTTTTTGCATATTTTTAATATTTTCCACTTGCCCACTGTATATTTTCATGCATATCTGGTACATGAATATAGGGCCTGGGTTTGGGTCCGAACAGTTTCAGACAGTAGTACTGTTACGAACCACCGGATGGCGTAAGCTGCATTTCTATGCTGCTCTCATTCGACTTGGCGGATTAATATGGTCAGGACCCTGGTCAATTCTTCAGTTGCTTTTGAACGTACAACTCGAAGCTCGACTGATGGCGGCTTAAGGCCAGAAACCGATTTCGGGAGATGCTTGTTGGAATTTGATGGCGACTGGAGGATTGTGAATTTTACGTGGAGAACAGGAAAATTTGTTCCTTGTTTTTTTGCCCACTGTTTATTTTCATGATTAAATTTTCTTAATAAATAAAAATTCTGTGATGATGTATTAAGAATGTTCCGATGACGGAAGCGTTACGATGACGAAACTATGCCAAATAAATGTTTACACACGGTACAAGCACTTTAATGTTACTAATGAAGCGTTTTAAAATGAACTTCATTCAGGAAAATCTTTCAGGTCAACCAATAAAGAAAACATCACCAAAGTCGAAAATCATCTACTGAATATCCATCCGCCCTTTAAATATTAGAAACATGTAGATTACTGGAACATAACTTAATTCAATTCAGTCAATTTTAAATTTAATTGAGGTAGCCGATACTTGATGGAAATTAATTTTAAATAAATAATCAAAGATTAATATCTAAAAATTTCCACTATATTTAAAATTTTATGTATGACAATTAGACTTCTGAATAAAAAATCACAGGTTTTCTGAAAAATGACATTTAATTTAATTCAGCTGAAGTTCAAGGTGCTAAAGCATCGATGTAAGTTTTTTTTTAAATAATAATGTAAATGTAAATAAGAAACAAAATATTTCTATTAAATATAATTACACTATTTGTAGGGTGTCACGAGAGAGTTATGGTGACAAGGCTACAGATTTTGTTCAAAAACCGCAAAAATGGTATTTGCATTGTAAAAGTACATGTATGTCCAGCACATAAAGTTCGAAGTAAAGCTTATATAGTTACCTTGACTATTAATGAAAAATTAAGAAAAGTTCAAGACATTCAATGTCACGATTGTGCAGCTTCAGCAGATAATAAATAATCAAGCAAAAAAAATTAAGTTATATATTTGTAATATTGGGTTTCAAAAATAATGAAAAATCTTAAATATTGAATAACCAAAAGATATTTTCTAGTTTTGTAATTATTTTTTGAACGAAAAAACAATATAAAGCATAATTAGAAAAACAAAACACATACATACTGTTTAAATCTCTAATGTGATTTCAATAAAGAATACACTGTTAAAAATATATAATAAAACTTCTACCAACTAAGATAATATATTACAGTAGATTATAATATGTAAACTACATTAATAATCAAATCAGAATAAAAACAATCACTATCCAAAATTATATACATATTTGTTTGATTGCTTTCATTGATTGAAGTTTGCAATACTTTTAAAACCACAACGATTCTAGTTCTTTCATTCATATTTTCCAACTTTCCTGCTCCTGAGCATCATTCCTCCAATACCTCACTCCTACTTTCCTCAAATCATTTAGCACCTCATCCAGCCATTTCTTCCTCGGTCGCCCTCTTCTTCTCTTTCCCCCTTCGCCCCTCATTATAATCCCCTTAACCCATCTACCACTGGATATCCTCGCTATGAGCCCCAGCCATCTAGCTCGCTGCCCTCTGACAACCTGAACAATGTTTGGTTTTTTGTACTGTTCTTCTATTTCTTTGTTTGTTCTTTTACTAAATTCGTTCTGAACTTAAATTCCTCCAAAAATTCTCTTTAATATTTTACGTTCCCCGACTTCCAGCTCAGTTTCTTCCTTCTTCGTCATCGTCCATGTCTCGCACGCATAGGTAACCGTGGGTCTTAGTATTGATTGGTACACAATCAATATTTGATCTTGGTATTGATTAGTTAAGATGGCAGCATTTAACTTTTTTATACATAGATTATTAAATATCCCCATGTCAATAGATAATTATAATAAATAATTGAATGAATGAATTTGACGACCCAAACATTATAAGTAAAATAATTAATAAAAACTTATAATAAAGCCATCAATTTGATATATTCGGCCAATGTCGAAAATGCAGTGTTCAATACGCGGGAAAATTTTCCAAATTAGTGTAGAGACATTTATCCAAAACAAACAATATAAATATTGCTTTTAAAACAAACAATAGTCTAGAACGCCTCATTAAAAACAAACAAATAAATTGTATAAATCAGGAGTTTATTTAATTGGGTGCGGGTCGTGTTCAAAAGTCTATGTTGGACAAACAGCAAGATCTTTCTCTACTAGGCTCAACGAACATAAACGAAGTTACACGAAACAACAAAATACTTAGACTTATGACACTTAATGTTAGAAAAACATACTTTCAATAATAATTAATAAATGACCAGCTAAACTTGGCTCACCGTTATTAAACTTAGACGTTGACAAAAAAAATGGATTTCCCCACTATCATATTTTATGGTATTATTAGGTCGATAGACACTTTAGGTTGTAATTATTTTTCTCACTGTTAGTTTAGTATAGTTTGTATTTGAAAAACGCACTCTGTGTCGAAACAATTGTCATACATACAATTTTAAACATAGTTGAAATTTTGATATATTAATCTTTGCTTATTTATTCAATCCATTTTGAAAAGTGAATCTTGTCCTGTGTGTCTTCTCATCTTGCTCCGAAAATCCAGAAATTTCTTGAAAAACATCGTCGTGCTGAAGTTGCTGAAGTTGCTGAAAAGACGCTATCTTTGGATGAAAACGCTCTGAAGTTCATCATTACTGATGATGAGACATGAATATACGCTTATAATTCAAGACACAGCTCAACAGTAAAACGAAAATCGTGCTGAATATGAACCAGAGCCGAAGAAAATGCGTCAAAAATCAATATCATGTTAAAAGGTATAGCAATATCAAGAAGAATTAACGATTGAACAAAACTTTCTATCCAGACAAATACTAGAAAATTTCTAATGGGCTAATTATTTGGATTAATAATGTAAGTTTTTGCTAAGAGGTGGCGTTATTAATAAATTAGTGTCGTCCATACTATGACGTTTTGGACGGCAAACATACACTATCAAAAGCCAGTTCGTCATTAATTGTCATTGTGCCAGAAAAAAACGTTTCGCGGGGAAGTTTATTACTCTTCTTTCATTTGAGAAATTCATTTTGAGAAAAAAAAGCGGCTGCTGAAAGTTATCGATTGTTGGTTGAAGCTTATGCTGAACATGATCTTACCCAAAAAAACTTGTAAACGGTAGTTTAAAAGCATTAAAAGGAAAAGGAGTAAAAATTTAAAGGAGTGTCCAGGCCACAAAGTTTGACGTTTAAGATCTGCAAGCATGACTGGATGAAAACTCAACTTATACGTTGAAACAATTGGCAGAAGCATTGAATGATGCCTAATCCACCATTTCCGAACATCTACATGCTTTAGAAAAGACCCAGAAGGAAGGAAAATGGGCTCCATATGAACTAAAGAAACACTTTTTGCCTGACAGACAGAAAAGAAAAGGTTTTTTGCATCTAGTTATGACAGGTGATGAAAACTATATCTATTTTGACAATCAAAAGCACAAAAAATCCGGGTAGACTCAGGTCAGCCTTCAACATCACAACCAGTGTGCACTATACATGGAAAGAAGGCTGTGTATTTGGTGGGATAGTAATAATAATAGACTAGACATTGTTCTAATTAGTAAAAAGCAGAAAAGGGTTTTTATAATTGACATCACAGTGCCACTCTCTCATAATATCAGGAAAATCGAGTTGAAGAAAACCACTAAGTATGAAAACCTTGCGTACGATTTGAAAAACCAATGGAAACTGCATAAGGTAGAGATAGTGCCTTTCGTTATATCCGCCGAAGGCCTAATAAGTAAGAACTTTTCAAAAAATTTGAAGAAACTTGGTATCTCAAAATCGATTGCCATAGTAGGACAACTTGCAGTACTCTTGCAGACATGCCACATTGTTCGTAAAATTGTATGCTGAGTGAGAGGAGTTGAATTGCTTTCTCATTTTGGCATTGTAATATAGACCAGCTTAGGCTGAGATGCTGAGTTCAGTACGAGGATAATAATAATATTCTTTATATAGCACTTGGCTACTACATACAATATGTAATTCATAATACAAATAATACAAATATATCCAAATATAATCTGTTCTTAATAATAAAAATCCAATTTATACACACTAGTCTATACAAAATCAAACATACCTACCTAATTTTAACAACAAACTAACTTATTTTGCCAAATAATGTTTACGGATTCTATCTACAAACAAAAAACGACCACAAAATCCCCAAAGACGCGATCAAGTAAAGTAAAGAATTCACCGGACTTAGCCCCTTGGGAGTACCACTTATTTCAATCGACTCAGCACGAACTTTCAGAATAACACTTACATCCTTACGAAGAAGTGAACATTTTGCTTGATGAATGGTTGACATAAAAAAAAGGTCTTTTGGTACGGAATCCATTTTTTGACAGACCATTTTTTTGGCGAAAAAAAACTAGATAATAGAATAACTAGATACTAGAATAACTAAAAATATATTAAGAACACTAAATGATGCACATCCAAGAGAGCAAGCAAGATTCGAAAATGGATTTAGTACAATAGATCACATTCAGGTTATCCAACAGGCCATAGAAAAGCAGATCTTAAAGCAAGCCATATTGGATGCAATGCCTAACCAAGGGGTAGGCCTAGTCTACCTGTGAACCTACCGGGTATGTATAATGAAGCTACAACAACAGTTCACATGGATGAATGAAAGGAATGGAAGAGTATAGGAATTCAAACGGAAATGGGCAGGCAATAATTATACATATAAAAATATAATAAATATGAAAAAACAAATATAAAATAAATGTAATATTTACTTTGAAATGTATTCAGATAAAACTGCTCGCTGAAAAACACTACATAAGAAAAAAAAACAGAATATATCTAACAGGAGACGGTTTTTATAACAAGTGCTGTTCGACGTGACGCCCCGATACGAGATTACTAGAATAAACTCATCTTGATAGTTTGCATTCGTGAAAGTGGAGATGCGAGCTGACGACGAGGCTCGCAACTCAACCTAATAAATGTGAAAGTGAGCAAAATTCGTCATTATACATTCAATTGGGCCAAATCGAAAATTAGATGCCGATATACCGTAAAAACCAGCTCCTTAATCCACTCAATTTTGAAGAAACAACGTTCTTCATTATATAAATATTATATTAAGTTCATAAATTCGTCGAAAGCATTTTAATTTTAATTTTTTAACATACATTTTCGTTAAACTCGAAGTGACTTACAACTAAACACAGTGTTTAGTGGTAAATCTTTTCGAGTTTAGCGTTTCACACTGAAGGTTCCAATAGAAGAATTGATACATTTTCGAGCAATATTTGAATGTTTTGACATGTCCACCTTACAATCCTGACATTGCATCATCAGACTTTTCTGGGTTTTTGACAATGACATGTCAAATTGTTGTAGGACTAACACCTTACTTTTCATAAAGTTTCGAAGAGAGCGCACGCACTATCTATTCCTCTGCCAAACAACATGTGAAAATCAAACCGTATTTTCTTGTTTTTTTTTCATTAATCTATAAAGTGACCAATTTTTAATGATTTTTCAAGGTAAATACCATCAATGTGTTATATAGATGTATTTTTACATGTAAAAAGATTTACAGTAAAAATTCATGATATTCATTTTTTTTGCATGACAAAAAATTGCGTTAAGTTGAGACACCGGTGTTTCTTCTGTTTTTGTATCCAGGCGTAATTTTTCCTACCACACTGCAGTCACAAACTACAGCTGTTGGATGTATCAGACTATGGCCCCTTGAATGCCGGCAAAGCGTTTGAAATTCGCCATATTGCAGGTTAAAGCCGCATTGCTTCTTCCTCTTTTGCCTCAAAGCATCGTCAATGGATTCGAAGCAACGGGATTTTACCGTTTAATCCAGATGTTTTTGTGGAATCCGACTTTATACAAGCCGTTGACAATGGTAAATATGAAGCAGCTGTATCGACTAAAAGGGAAAATATCGATGGTGATGTTTAGTGTCGTATTGTGATTGGTGATGTTCCAGAAGAGATTGCCGCCCATGAAGAGGTGACAATATCTAAGGCACCATCAATATATATGTCTCGTGCGTCAAGCCTCTCTTCGATTTTGATTGAAATTAGTCCAGTGCAAGCAACTATATCTGCCAAAAAATTAAACTGTGGCCGGAATCCAATGAAATCGGAATTAAAGGGACCGAAACGAAAGCGCAACGACTCCAAGAGCCCGAAGAAATCACCAAAGAAATCGACACCGAAGAAATTGAAGAAGAGATTAACATCATCGTCATCTTCTGTTTAGGATGATGAGATGTGTATGATTTGCGATCTGCCAATGCCATCGAAACAGATCTACTACAATACAATTGCATGCGACGCGTGCGGCATATCAGTTCATTTGAATTGTGCGGATATAGGTTCACGGTGTTTTTATCCTTAGGCAATTAAACTTAAGAAATATACCATAAACATAAAGTTTTTGGCCAAAATGTAGGTCATTGGAAAATTGACTATATTTTTTTGGGATTTTGAAAAATCGAAAAACGTTTATTATAGAAGTTTTGGTATGGTCTCTAGTTTTCCAACGGTATAATAAATTCTTCGATATATTTACCCAGTGAAATTTTATGACCAAAACAAAAGGTGTCTCAACCTACCCCACCTTCCCCTACTATTTCAATAGTTGATAAAAAAACACCCACATTTAGACAAAAAGAAGGTTGTTTTACCATTGACAATGCACCCGCCCATTTATCCTCTGTTATAACAGCACCATTGGCCAATTTGTGCTGCGAATTGATGCTGCATTCGCCCTCTTCTCCAGGCTTGACCCTCTCCGATTTATTTTTCTTTTCGAACGTAAAAAATTACGCAGTTTTAGACTTAATCATTGCCATAATTTCAACGAGTTAAAAGCATTGTTAAAGTTTACAAATACCACATGAATCTCTATGGTATATTGTATATATTATAATATAGAAATCTATAAAGCAAACTAAGTTTGATACCAAATATATACCGAATAATTACAAAACGTTTTAAATAGCAACAACTATTTGTGTCAATTATAACACAGCGCAAATAATTATACTCAAAACCCTTTTACTTAAACCCAATTACACAATCCAGAATATGGTTTTTTTTTCGTTGTTCGCAGATTTTTCCACTTTATCACGCAACGGTAAATTAAATTATTCAGCTGTTGCGTTCTTTTTTCGAAAAAAAAATTAAAAGAAATTCATGGTAAATTACGGTTATTATAAATATCATGTCATAGATTTACATTCAAAACCGTTTCACTTTCAATAGAATGGAAAGTGGAATATATTATTTAAAATCACAAGGTGCCAAATCAGGCGGATAGGGTGTCCACCATGTGTAAAAAATATCGCGCGTGTTTACGTTTAATTTAGTATTTTATTTTTTTGTCACTCAAATTAATAATATGGTGAAATTTCTAAGAAAAATATTGGTCGAGTGTAAGAAAACGGATTTGGCACTGTTTTTTTTTATATACGATAACATGTGCGCGCTTTGCCTAGTTTTCTTTCGCAATAATTCAAAGAGCAGGTTCTTGACGCCAGATTTATCGCAAAAGAAAGTGTCTAAAGTTTAAAAAACCGCAATGGTGTACATCAGGTTATATTCCTTTAAAATGCTGTTGTTTTAATATGCAACTCCGTAAATCACCTGCCATTAACAGTAGGCATGACTCAGACATAGAGAACCTCCTGATTTATCGCAATTTAATTCATTAGTAATTAAAGTAACACTTTAAATTGGTCTTAATAACATGTATTTTATTTTCTAGTTTCTTGTTAACATATGAGGTCACTGTGAAAAGTCAGATACCTTTCCGATAGATGACGCTGGGGCCGAAAATTACTTGCATTTCTGAAAGTTGTTTCCTTTATAGCGCTTCATAAATGCCAAGCCTATATAACATTTATTTTTGTTTTGAAAGCTTTCGAAACCAGATAAATTCGATATTCACAATCATGGAAAAGGATTGAATTTCGCGTGTTAAATAAACACTACTTTTTGCGTGGAAAAACCCTTAAGCTCAGTACATTTTTTCTCCAGTTTTCCAATTAATTTAGTCCATCTCTTGAGTGATTTTCTGGAAAGTTTTCAAAATACTCATCTACGGCTACTATAACTAAATTCATTCGATGAAAAACGGTTGCCACGTAGAAATTTTTTATGTTTAAAAACAGATAAAAGTTAGTGGGGGCCAGATCTGATGAATGGGGTGGATACTCCAACAATTCGCAGTGCAACTTCTTCAATTTGACCATTACAAGAACGCATCTGTGTACTGGTACATTATCTTGATGAAAAATGGTGTTTTTCTTCGCTAAACCAGGTCTTTTCTCACGAATTTTTGCAACCAATTGATCCAAAAGGTTTGAGTAACACTGTCCTGTTATTGTTTTATCGGTTTGAAGGTAATCAATTAACGTAATGTCTTTTGCATCCCACAAAATTGATGCCATAACCTTTTTGGTCGATTTTGACCACTTTGCTTCGGAGCTGCACAGCCGAGCTCAGTCTACTCGGCGGTTTGTTGTCGATTTCGAGATCAAGTCTCATCCATAGTTACAAAACGACGTTTCTCAAGCCTCTTTCTAAGTAATGTCTGAATGATTGTGGCGTGTTCACATATTTATTTCTTTATTTGGGTTTTTCGCCACGATCTAAAACTCAAAAAATATCAAAAATATCTGTTCTTATGTAAATAAAAAATCACTGGGTAAAAACAAAAAACCAAACGGAGACAAATTTCTCTCTTTTTTGTAATAAATTTGCCTAACGAACAAAATTTTGAAAATATAAAAACGTTAACGTTTCGGGAAGTATTCTCCTCCCATTTTCAAAACGAATCTAAAAATAAAGTATATTAATTTCTACAAATTATGAAAAGATAGAAAGTAAATATATTTTGAATGAACTGACATATCGACTTGAATCTTCACATATAGGCTCATATGAAGGATGAAATTTCAAAATGTAGTAGATTATATAGTTCTTTTACTGCTCTGTAGGTGTCGCTCCGCGAACTATTTAATTAGCCTGGTATTATATATCACATGCTAGATATTTTTCAAAAATTGTATAGCTGCCGGCTATACAATTTTTAAAAATTGTTGTCAAAATGTTGAGTCGTATTTCAAATAATACAGGAAACTGTTGTATTTAATGAGATGGCGAAGACTAATTTTATTTAAATTGTTTGACATATTTATTAATATTTATGCATAAGTTTTAAATGTTTTCCTCCACAAAAAATTGGAAAAAGTCGAATATAGAGGAGTATAAAGGACGTTTTTTTGTTAAAATTTGGTCATTGTATGTCTGAAGAAACATAGTAAAAAAATATTTTAGTTTTATTTGTTTTATAGAAAATTGGGAATATATTTGAGAAATTGAGAATGAGAATGGGAAAAATGACAATTGTTTTTTTTTATTTTTACTATAAAAAAAACAAAAACCAAAAATATTTTTTTTTTAATAACTCGGAAAACATTTTATATTAATAGCTGAAGCTTGGAGTGAGTGTTTTTTATTTGGTACCAAAATAATGCCCCAATAAAAATTGATAGAAATCGGCGTGGGGACTATATGCTTTATCAAGTATAGTTTTCGCATCAAATTTTGAATTAGTAAATTATAATTTAAAAAAAACTAAAAAACACGTTTTAATGGTAAACAGAACTAAAAAGTAAATAATAATTTTTAGTATAAGAATAAAGTGATGAACGAGAAAATTAATTTGTCATTGTAATTTCTCTCTCAGGCTCCCTGTCCGAAAGCAAATCCTTGTTCCTGACGATCCTGTTCAGGATAATAAAACGGACTTATTAAATTATTGTTTTGTCATCAGCCCTTGATAAGTGTACAAAGTTTCAATTCAAATCTGACGTTTTGAAGTGTGTGAAAAGGACGTTCAAAGATTCCGTTACATATATAGATAGAGGTGAAGCTAATAAAAGCGTATTAAAAACAAAATTTCTGTTGCTGAAAAAGTTTTAAAGCGTATTTTTTAGTTTTTTTAACTATTAGGGGTTAACTTTAACTTTTAAACTATTTGGGCGTTATAACCGTGTCTCAGGTTCCCTGTCCGAAAGCAAATCCTTGATCCTGACGATCCTGTTCATGATACTGAGACAGACTTATTAAATTATTGTTTTGTCATCGGCCCTTGATAAGTGTACAAAGTTTCAATTCAAATCTGACGTTTTGAAGTGTGTGAAAAGGATGTTCAAAGATTCCGTTACATAGATAGATACAGGTGAAGCTAATAAAAGCGTATGAAAAACAAAATTTCTGTTGCTGAAAAAGTTTAAGAATATATTATGGCGGTGAAGCTATGTGAAAAAACTGTTCCGAAGGACTTTAATGGTGCTATATAAGTAGCTGAAGATGAACCTCGTCCAGGATGACCATGTTATCCATGAAGAGAAAAATTATCATTACATGTTACTGAAATATCATTTGGATAAACTCAATCAATTTTGAAGAACAATTTAGGGTTGTCTATCGTGTCTTCACGTCTAGTTTCGAAGACACTGAAGTCTATTGAAAAACATCGCTGTGTCGAAGTTTTTGAAGAGGTGCTTTCTTTGAATGACGATATTCTGAAAAGCATAATTACTGGGGATGCGATATGGATCTACGTTTATGATTCAGAAAAACTAAAACCCAAATAAACCATGCCATTGCTGGTCAAAAATCAAATCATTTAAAGTGTTTAATATATATATATATATATATATATATATATATATATATATATATATATATATATATATATATATATATATATATATATATATATATATATATATATATATATATATATTTATATATATATATATATATATATATATATATATATATATATATATATATATATTAATATTATTATTACGATTCGAAAAATTCGCCTAGATTGTGACAAAACAATTAATGTAAATGTTTCACTAAAATCAAACAAACACCGTCCCATAAACACCAGACATGGTAGCGTGTGACTTTTTATTTTTTCTTGATTGAACAAACCAATTCGTGGACGACATTTTGAGCTCACAGAGGCCATTCAAGACCGTACACAGTTCACCTTGGAAATACCAACAGTCAAGTATAAAAACTGTTTCGAAGTTTGGAAAAAATATTTGAATAAGTATACTTAAAAAGTCACCCTACTTTTTGATAACTATAATATTCTCCAATCAGTTAAATTGTTTTCACAGTTGATGCAATTTTCGGGTAATTATGTCATAAACTGTATCATAAAAACTCATTCTTCAAAATGGATGTTTTCACTTTTTTAAAATTGACGTACAATAAACGTAAACTTTTACGAGTTGTTTCTGGCTGTAAAGTATGATGGAAACGTATAAAGCCTGACGTCGATGTCAAAGTGAGAGTATCAATAAAATTGATAATATCTTCGAGAAAGAGGTCAGCACTTTTCGCGAAATCGTGTACCTTGCCCCGTCTTTAGATTTATCCAATGCAATTTAATTTTTTTCGTGATTATCTAGATTGTGTATGGGTGTCCTCATCAATAACATACTTTGTTCAATTTGTATTCAATCTTTCTGCAATACGTCATTTATAAAAAAATATAATAATACCCTGGCGACGTGAAATGTGGCAGCTTGATAAATTACCCATTTTTCTCTTTCTTATATTGGTTTTAAAAGAATAATTGAGAGACACCTGTCGTTAAATAATTCAACTAAATTGCACAAACGGTTTTGATGCTCTTATATAGGGTGGGTTAAAAAATTGGTCGATTATACCACTAAAAACTCTCGCATTTTACGTATGGATACAACCAAACATAAAAATCAACATTTTAGATAAAAATTCTAATCAATACAATATAACAAATGTAATCATCATTGCCTTCAAATGCTGAACACTATATGACACCAATGATGACTACCACTACATTAAATCGTATGCAATCTTCGATTGAATTTCCGTCTTTTTCAACATATATTTCACCTCAGAAAAAGCATAAGATATATTTAAATGTCACAATTTTCTCTTGATTTCTGTCTTTTGTGTCTTCTTATTTTCTTTGGCAGTGTTTGTATTTTCTTTAGCAATCTTCTTAAGAACTCTAATTGAATCGTCATCTAGTTTCTTCATAACATTCTTAACTTGCACTTTACTCTTACTTGTTACTTAACTCACATTTTTGCTTCTGTTCTTCCTTAATAGGTGTACTAGTTAGTTTTTCAGATTTGTGTAATTTTCGTTTACGTACTGTTGTTGGTTTAGCTGAAGATATAGGTCTTAATTCCGAAGGACTATAGTGAGTCTTTGTACATCCAGGTTTAGGTGAACCGGCGTGGCCATCAGTGCTATGGACTTATTTTGGGGACTCTGATCATGTTGCGGGACTCTGATCATGAGAGGGTCTTTGTGGGCTTCATATATTTCAAAAGCAAGAGAAATTTGAGGCCAAGAAGGACTAGGGACAGCTCCACCTGATGATGAAATAATATCTACTGGAGAATTTTTTGAATCGGAGATCGTTGCATTGGAGTCTTGAATGGAGTTTAGAGTTAAATTTGATTGGCCAGAAGATTGGCTTGCCGCTAAATCTATACCTAGCTCAAATTCATCAATCCCTTTTAGTGAAGGTATACTTTCAGCAGGATTCGAAGAATATTTGCTTGAGAATGTGGCATCTATAGCAGGTTGATCACTACATGCTTTTGAACATCCAGGTTCTGGAAAATCACCACGAGTATCGCTATGAATTTTTATTCAAACGCCTTCTTAATTAAGCCAATTACGCCAATTACGCCTTTTAACGCCAAACTTAATTAACTTAAACGTCAAACTTAAATCCAAAACGTATCGGTTTTCCCCTTATGAACTGCTTGAAATTATGACGACCATAGTGTGGTTCCATATCTTCATCCAAGGACCATATTTGAGGTAATGGATCAGCATATTGTTGAAATTTTGAGGACATGTGATTTATTAGTGGCCTTACTTTTTTGCATATATTCTCTGGATCAGTGGTGTTGTTATCACTAAAATGAAAATATTTAAAAAAATTTAGGAATCTATCTCGAGAGATGGTATTAGAAACAGCATTATTGTAAGTATCCGATGATTTTTTCCAGTACATTCTTCTTTTTGGCAGTTTTTACATATCGAGTCAAAAGCAATATGGCCAAAAACTTCATAACAAAAAACTAACGTAAAAATCTTCTTGTGATACCATATATGGTTCATTTCTATTTTTTTACCTCGTGTATTTTATTGACTCATTGCATATCTCCTCTACAAATTCTAATGGCCAAAACAACTTGAAAAACTCAATAGAATGTGCTCCTAATGCCACCATTTCTTCTATCATGCATGCCGGGTTTTACGACCGGTTGGTACTTTATTTTTACTTTTTTAATCAAAAATGCTCTTACTGCAAATTGAATAGGTTCCCAAAGACTTTTTTTCTCAATCCTTGGCTTTTTTATGTTTTGATTCAAATTTGTCTTTTGAAAAAAACTTCTTTTTATTGGATTTGGGAAATAAAACTTATTTTCTTTCATTATTTCGCTACACTAATTCAACTTGCGAACAAACATCTAAGAGGCCAGGACCCAACAAGTTCACACTGTCAACATTTACTACATTTTCATCTTCGGCAATCTCGCCGAGCTCTGTATCTTCACCCTCTTTAGGTGGAAATAAATAAGTTAAGGTCTTGTAAGAGGGCGCGTAAAAATAACAGTTTTCAAGCATTATCTTAGGCATCTACTACACTTATATTTATATTTTCATAGAAGCCTAACGTATGAATTTTCATACGGTCGACTTTGCTACCCTATAAAACATAACTCGATATTTTATCGATATTTTAACCGGAACAATATAAACTAACGCCACCTTTACTTAAAAACTCGTATGAATATGTAGACGGTAAGTTCTAGTGGATCAATCTTGTATCCAGGTATAGCGCAAATATTTAACATATTGTTCACTTGTTTTCCATACAATTAAGTACGGATTTGTGTGGATTATCAGAGGGTTATTCGTTCTTCTTAGCGTAAAAAGTTTTGTAGTAACAAGTTCGCTGGGGGGCTAGAAGAAAGAAAATACCAAAAGCAAAATCTAAAAACTGTTTCGTAAATTGAAAAAGACAAAATAAATTTGGATGAAAAAATAAATACTTTATTTTTTTAGTCTTTTACTTTTTTTGATATATTACAACACTTAGACAACAAATTAGGAAACTTTTGGAGATCTAATAGAGTAAGACGTGTAAAATATTTTATTTTTATCACTTTAAATGTAACTACAACAAATTAATGCATGTAACAAATAATGCATACTATTACTAATACAACTAAATAACTCTAATTATTTCAAAACCAGTTAAGTAAGTCAACATGTCTGTATTTAAAACCAGCTGATATATATGCAATAATTAGTTGGCAGAAATTATCGGAATAATCAAACGATTTCGCCTCAGTTCATATTTTATCGAAGGCACAATCACATGACTTAGTTCGACATCGTTGTTGTTTATGCAACCGGTGACCTTAACGGGTATGAGAATGAGCTATACGATTTGTTCTATCAAAGGGAAGAGTATTTCGCATATATAAACTACAACGTATCTGAAACAATTAACATATTTGGGTAGTGAAGGTTAATTTGTTCATTTGCATCTTAATCGTGTTACTTCATGCATGTAAATTCATCCATGAAGAACGGTTAAACTATAATTTTGTAAACTGAGAATATTTTAAGAAAATCAAGCAAAAAAAGAAAATCAAATATATATATATATATATATATATATATATATATATATATATATATATATATATATATATATATATATATATATATATATATATATAAAAAAAATCAAAAAAATCAAATCATAATTTTTTTTTTAATTAAAATTTATTTTAATGTTTTATTTACTATTTTAATTATTTATTTAGTTTAATAACAAACCGTCTTCAGAACAACTCCCTATATCTAATTGAACAATTAATTTCCCAAACTTTTTTAAATGAAATATAACAGTTTTTTTCCAATTTTCAATTGCAACATTTTTAACTTTGATTTTAATATAAAATTGGAAAACAAATGTAATATTTTATTTAAAAAAGGTTGGGAAATTAATTGTCCAATTAGATATAGTGAGTAGTTCTGTAGTAAACCAAAGAATAAAAAATAATAATTTAGTAACTGAAAATTCCAAAAAATAATAACAATAATATAAAACGATCACCATATGAAGCATATATATATATATATATATATATATATATATATATATATATATATATATATATATATATATATATATATATATCTATAACGATCATATAATATATATATATATATATATATATATATATATATATATATATATATAAATATATATTTAGCGAAACTTCTGCCGGACTTTTGTCAAGGAGAGTCATACGAACTTAAAAAACAAATTATTATATAGATACGTAAAACGCAGGAATGCCTAAAACAAAGATCACTTTACTTTTTGATTATGGTAATACATCTTTTATCATCTAATCAAAGGCAAGACTATTTTTTATTTTTAAAAATATAATTCATTACTATTAAGCCAAATTCTATTTGTATTCCTATTATTAATTCTATTTTTGTTCTTTTCAGGTTGGTACTTATCGCAAAAACAACAAATCTTCATCGAGGAACAGAAATAATACAATTAGCAGCCTCCAGGTGTATGTAATCACAATCTTAATTAAAACATTACCACCCTTGCCTTCAAACCAAAATCAGCAACTTTCAATTTGCACGATAGATTTTTATCAGGACGTTATATAAATCGCGAATACCCTTTCTAAATGTGGTCTTTTTTCTCTTGCCGACAATTATTGCATAATAATTGCGCTACAGGGCATAAACTATCAACACAGCGACCCAGATTCCGTTCACAATTTTGTTGTTGCCCCTCAAAGTAAAACAAAATAGATCAATAACACAAAGGTAACTGTTTTATTTACAGAAAAATGTCTGGTATTTTTTATTTTGAATTTTCATCAAGTATCTTGATTAAAATTTATTATACAGAACGACGCAAAAATTAGTCCTATATATATATATATATATATATATATATATATATATATATATATATATATATATATATATATATATAGATATAAATATGAACATCTTACCTCTAATGTTAAATTTATGGGAAAAATTTCCGAACCCTTCCTGATTAAAACCGGAGTACGCCAAGGAGATGGGTTATCCCCACTCCTCTTCAACCTGGTCCTGGACAAAATCATAAGGGAATGGGAGAAAGAACTGAAAAATCAAAGACATTGGAAAACAATACGACTCTGACGACCCAAGGACAACATAGAAATCTCATGCCTAGCCTTGGCAGGCGACCTAGCCATACTCGCGGACAATAAAACAAGGGCAACCAAACAGATAGAAATCCTCAAGGAATGTGCAGAGAAAGTCGATCTACAAAGCTCCTTTGAAAAAACCGAATTATTCTGCTCAAAATTACATGCCTAAAATTTGAACACCAAATATGGCAAGATAAATAGGATCACTCACTTCAAAAACGTGGGTGAGATTCCTGAACCCACAGGAGGAGAGAAGATAGCACAGAAGACTCGATTACAGAAAATGGAGAGGGCATACGGCAAGACACACACGCAAAAATAAGACACGACAATACTGTAATCAAACCAGAGGTACTATACGCAAGCGATACACTTACACTCCACATAAAAAGCGGCATAGAAAACATACTATAAGAAGAACCCAAAATTACAAGAAAAATTCTCGGCCTAAAACTAACTGAGGAAGGATACAGACTACATTCCAGAAAGACCACAGAGGGAATGTCAAACGTAGCAGCGGACATAAGAAAAAGAAGGTTGAAATTCTATGGACATATCAGTAGACTCTCACCGACAAGACTCACCAACAGAATTCTTACATACATACAAGGGGTCGTCAAGTCAACAGTACCATGGATCGCACAAGTCAGAACTGATCTGGAAAAGGCACAAATGGACCCGACAGAGATTGAGGATAGAAGAACGTACAGAAACAAAATACATATGTGGAACGTTGCATCAGAGAGGAGATCGGGGACAAGGTGGACGGAGGAGAGAAAGAGAATCTACGGAGAAAGGATGAGAGAGGTGTGGAAGATCAGAAGGAACACTCGAAAATGAGTCAGAATACTTTACGTGATCCAACCGGGTCTATACGCACCTAATAATAATTATATATATATATATATATATATATATATATATATATATATATATATATATATATATATATATATATATATATATATAACGTCGAGATTTTACAAATCTAAAACACTGCCTGTCTGCTTCTACCCGTGAACCTAATAATTTTAACATTACAGACGGCGGATGCCGTTCCGAACATATACATATACATAGGTTCGAGGTTCGTGACTTTCAGCTCGCTACAGTAAGTACCGAAGATGCCAAATGAAATTTTGGCGAAACGTCTGCAACCTCCCGATAAGAACCATTACAACTGAATATACTCCCGGAAAAAACCTTATACATCTTTTCCTATCCGTGAAACAGTAAACACAAATATTTATATATATATATATATATATATATATATATATATATATATATATATATATATATATATATATATATATATATAAATGGAGATGGGCAGGCCATATAGCAAGGCGATGGGACGACAGATGGACCAGGGCAATCCTGGAGTGGATATCGCTTGATCGCAAACGTCCGCGATGAAGACCAAAAGCTCGATGGACTGATGACATCGTTAAGTATATAGTTGAAACCTTGCTGAAGAGGCCTTCATCCTGCAATGGATCAACGCGAGCTGATGATGATTATGATATATAATAAAAGACATACATGATATTAGTCTTAATATAAATAATTACTTTGTTCATAATTATTTGCGTTGATGAGACATTTTACAAAAGAGTACGTAGTTTAAAAAATAAGAGTAATTTTTTACACAATAAGAAAAAAACATACAAGCCTAATTCGCTAAAATTGTTTAGTCTATATAATTACCGATGCTTAATACTTTGTAGCTTTGTCCTAATTTCTTACTTTTGAGTGAGATCTTCTTGGCATGGAGTCGATTAGATATCAGCCTGCTTCTACAGGTACGAAAATGAAGCGGTCTGAATATTTTGGTTCCATGTCTTCTTGTTTGCTGATTTTTTTCCAGCAAATAGAAAGTTTATTAATGTTTATGAATTCTGTAGTTGGTTCCGTGTGACACATTTTGAAAATACTAGGATTTTAAATCATACACATAGCTTTTAATGTTTTAACGTTAAAAACATTTGAAACATTAAAAATCTACATGTGCATCATTTAAAATCTTAGTATAAAAAGTTTGTTTCCCCTCCAACCACTCCTTCATCACTTGAGCCCTATGTTTGGGATCATTATCTTGTTAATAGACTCACTCTAAAGGCATATTCTCTTCAGCATAAGGTAACATAATTGTCTCTAAGATTCCTAAGTAAATATCTTTTATCCTATTTTCTTGTATCCAAAATATTGGAGCTTACGTGGATTGAATTCTAGTTAATATGTCTTCCCTATACAATTTGCCATCAGAACCAATTAAATTAATTTTGATTCAAAAGAATGTTTTCCCAGTTACTACAGGAAATGTTCACTACAGTTTGTTTTTGTACATTTTAACCACCGCTTTATATTCGATTTGCTTAAAAAAGTTACTTTCCTGGCTACTCTACCGTATGGGTTCTTGTTTTATGAAGATAAACTCCAATAAAATGCGCTGGTTATGTAGCTAACTAAATCTTACAAAGGTCAGTTAATATTAAGTAAATTAAAAAACAAAATTTGGTTCTTAAAAGTTTTTTCTCGCGAAATTCGCGCGGTTTTGAACTATATTTGATATCATCGCTCCATAGTGTTTTCGGTCTTTTTAGTGGACGGAGTGGTTCGGAGTTTTAGTATCATATTATTATTATTAAGAGATGAATAACAACGGACGAACATATGGCTTCACGCGTACTTTCTGAATTCACCATAAAAAGCCTTCAAATTATCTACTGCTACAGTGGGTGTACTAAAACTGTCCCTTTAATTTCAACATTGTATATTTCCCTTGCGTCTTCTCTTTCTTTAAATTGTTACAATAATAACACAAGATAGCTTAAAAGGAAGGGTTATACGCCGCAATAATTCCTTATTATAATCGAGTTTGCTGTTATGTAAATATATAATTCAATTATTGTGTGATAAATTGCAGTTGTGCAATGTTCTTTTACGGTTTGTTTGGTAGCACTACTGCTAAGTTTCTATTGCATACAGGACAGCTCATTAATATTCCGCAATCTATTGTTCTTTTACTAGGTGAAATATTAAAACTTTTCTTTTGAAAAATACACCGTCAATTTTTTAAATATCCGAGTTAATCAGTTAGTCAATAAACGATGGATAAAATCAATATCAAGCCTTTTGTTTTATTAGAGTCACACAGTAGCTTCGAAATATCTGGACAGTCCCTCTATTCTACAGATCTGACATCCAGCGACGATGTTTTGCTCCCTAAGTCGAAGTAATATTTACTAGAAAATTACTAGTATACTACTGCTAAGTTTCTATTGCATACAGGACAGCTCATTAATATTTCGCAATCTATTGTTATTTTACTAGGTGAAATATTAAAACTTTTCTTTTGAAAAATACACCGTCAATTTTTTAAATATCCGAGTTAATCAGTTAGTCAATAAACGATGGATAAAATCAATATCAAGCCTTTTGTTTTATTAGAGTCACACAGTAGCTTCGAAATATCTGGATAGTCCCTCTATACTACAGATATGACATCCAGCGACGATGTTTTGCTCCCTAAGTCGAAGTAATATTTACTAGAAAATTACTAGTATACTACTGCTAAGTTTCTATTGCATACAGGACAGCTCATTAATATTTCGCAATCTATTGTTATTTTACTAGGTGAAATATTAAAACTTTTCTTTTGAAAAATACACCGTCAATTTTTTAAATATCCGAGTTAATCAGTTCGTCAATAAACGATGGATAAAATCAATATCAAGCCTTTTGTTTTATTAGAGTCACACAGTAGCTTCGAAATATCTGGACAGTTCCTCTATTCTACAGATCTGACATCCAGCGACGATGTTTTGCTCCCTAAGTCGAAGTAATATTTACTAGAAAATTACTAGTATACTACTGCTAAGTTTCTATTGCATACAGGACAGCTCATTAATATTTCGCAATCTATTGTTATTTTACTAGGTGAAATATTAAAACTTTTCTTTTGAAAAATACACCGTCAATTTTTTAAATATCCGAGTTAATCAGTTCGTCAATAAACGATGGATAAAATCAATATCAAGCCTTTTGTTTTATTAGAGTCACACAGTAGCTTCGAAATATCTGAACAGTCCCTCTATTCTACAGATCTGATATCCAGCGACGATGTTTTGCTCCCTAAGTCGAAGTAATATTTACTAGAAAATTACTAATATACTACTGCTAAGTTTCTATTGCATACAGGACAGCTCATTAATATTTCGCAATCTATTGTTATTTTACTAGGTGAAATATTAAAACTTTTCTTTTGAAAAATACACCGTCAATTTTTTAAATATCCGAGTTAATCAGTTAGTCAATAAACGATGGATAAAATCAATATCAAGCCTTTTGTTTTATTAGTCACACAGTAGCTTCGAAATATCTGGACAGTCCCTCTATTCTACAGATCTGACATCCAGCGACGATGTTTTGCTCCCTAAGTCGAAGTAATATTTACTAGAAAATTACTAGTATAGAGTCAAAAGTCAGATATTCTTCCGAGAGGTGGCAGTGCGATCACAAATATAATTGAATTTATAAAAAGTAGATTTCTTTCTGGTAACGTCGATGACACTTTGTTTTGACAGTCTTCGAGAGCAGATAAGTTCGATGTTATTGTTGTCATGGATAAAAGAGAATTTTGTACGAATAATACTAGTATATTAAAAAATATTCGATTTTTCATTTTATCCTCCTGTTTCGCTCTATCTCCCAGTTGAATTGACAAGAAAAGCTTTATTTTCAAGTTCTTCATCGTCAATATCGAAATGCGAAAGTCAACATCATTGTTCCAATACCAAAGGTTGAAAACTCTGTATTAGCAGAGGATTTTAGGGTAATCAATCTATTGCCGATTGTTGACAAAATATTGGAAATAGTGGTGTGTAGACAGTTGCGTAGATACTTTGAAAAGCAAAATTACATTTATGTGGGACAATCGGGATGTCGTGATAAACATTCATGCGAGTCTGCACTGCAACATCTTTGTACGAAATGGCGCCAAGATATTGGTGACGATAATGTTGTGATTGGTGTATTTGTGGACCTGAGACGTGCATTTGAGACTATAAACAGAGAATATCTGATTGTGAAGCTACAATGTTACGGAGTGAAATCTTGTGTTATAAAATGGCTTAAACATTATTTGAGTGACCGGTTTCACCGAACAAAAGTAAATGATGCTATATCAGGAATTCTGGAAAATTATATTGGTATCCCACAAGGGATACTTTTTGTTTCTTATATACATCAATGATCTGTATAAGATTTTTAAAAAATTAGACTTAAATTTGTTTGCAGACGATACGCTCCTTTCAATAACGGGTCAGAATTATGACCAAATGGTGAAAGATCTTAATTTAGAACTCTCTACATTAGATAATTGGCTGTGTGAATAAATTAAAATTAAATTCTGAGAACAAAAAATATATGATTCTGGGAAAGAGGGATATTTGCAAGTCGTTTATTGATAAAATTTATAATATTTACATTGGGAAGAATAACATTGAAATCGTAGACCAAATTAAATATCTAGGTGAAATTCTTGATTCTCAATTGAAGTTATGTGGTCATGTAAATTACATGAATAAAAAAATAAGTAAAAAAATAGGGTTTTTTCGTAGAATATCACGTAACTTAAGTAATTGGTCAAAATTGTTAATATATAATAAATACCATAATTTATCCCCATTTTAGTTATTGTAGCTCTTTGTTGCTGGGTTGTAATAAAAATGAAATAGATTGCAAATTTTACAAAATAAGGCAATACGAATTATTTTGCATTCTGATAGGTATACACCAGTGGATTTGATGTTGCGCTCTTTAGGTTGGTGCTCTGTGTGGCAGAGTATTGAGATGGTCAGTATTGTTATGATTTTTAAAATAAAAAATAACTTAATGCCTGCATATCTTGGAAGGTACTTAATAGCGCGATCCGAAAAACACTAATGTAACATTCGCTCAAGGGAGGATTTCCCTATAAATTTTGAACGTACTACCTATATGCAGAAATCGTTTTTTGGGAATGGTATTCGGGTGTTCAATGGTCTACCTGCAGAGCTAAAAAATATAGAGTGTTTGGAAATGTTTGTAGATAGAATCGATAAGCATTATTTGGCAAAATAGGTTAGTTTTTTGTTAAAAATGGGTAGGTATGTTTGATTTTGTATAGACTAGCGTGTATATATTAGATTTTTATTATTATAGAACAGATCATATTTGGATATATTTGTATTATGCATAGACATATATAAATATAAATGAATTACAGATTGTATGTAGTAGCCAAGTGCTAAATAAAGAATATTATTATTCTGCTCATCCTTACTGTAGAATCTCAGCTCATGCTGGCCGATATTCCAATGCCAAGATGAAAAAGCACTTCAGCTAATCTCACCCTAACATAATATCTTACCAACAATGTGACACGTCTGCAAGAGCACGGCACGCTGTCCCACTTCCGCTGTCCCATATTATTATTATTATTATTAATACACCAAACATATGAACCAAAAAACTTTCCAAATAATCTTTTAGTGCGTTTTGTAGGGCAAGATACTTTTTAAACACCCAAGCGTTTCTTTCTGTATTAGCAACATTACTTCGCGAACTCTATTCGTATTTCGCCCTTGTAATAAGTAAAATTTTTTAAGTACTACTAAATCGGGTCAATATAATGGATGCCCGCGAATTTAAACCACATTTTATGCAAAATAAGAAGTATTTACTATATTTTGTGTCAAGTAGTATTATTATATAAGTTTCTATAATGCGGATTACATCATCACTCTATTTTATTTGAAACAATTTACAACGAATTGCAAAAAGAATTAAATAATAACCGTGTAATACTAACGGTAATGGACTAATAAATATTTGATAGTTGTAGTAGAAGGACTTATTTCGGCAATGCCTCTATTAAAAGCAAATTAGGATAAATTGCGTGGAATTGAAAAAAAAAGTTCTGCCGCAAATAATAGTAAATAGAAATAATTATAACACCGATATTGCTAAGCGGGATATTTTCTGCCATATGATTTTGTAACTTTAATTATCGGGCGGTCGATACATTTCAATTTGATAGGATAGGAAAACATTAGATGAGGCAAGCTCAGGTGTGTATGGTGGGACAATCACAATAAAAATCGTGTTCCATGTTTTTTAAATGTAAAGATAGGTATTTACAAAAATTTGTATAATATATATATATATATATATATATATATATATATATATATATATATATATATATATATATATATATATATATATCTGTGGAAAAATGCAGAGATGCAAGAACTACCGTCCAATAAGCCTCCTATCAGTAATGTACAAAGTTTTCACTAATATAATTTCTAAAAGAATATTTAAAACTATTTTTTTTTTAATTATGGTACAAACGTAAACAATTTTAGATTTTTTCACAAGACCCAGAAGAGCTGCAAAGACGCATACAAGAACTGCAAAGGGCGGGGAACCATTTGGCTTGAAAATAAACCTGGAAAAGAGTCAGGTTATGTTTAATAATTTCGCTCAGAACAGAAGAATTTCAGTTTTAGGAAGGGATTTGGAGATTGTGAACAGCTTTATATATCTTGGGCAGATGATTTCAATGGAGGGGAATACCGCCCGGGAGGTGGAACGGCGTATTAAATATGGCTGGCATGCATTTGGCAGGCTTAACGTAGTGTTTAAGAGCAGACTCCCACTTTGTCTGAAACGAAAAGTCTTCGATCAGTGCGTTCTACCCGTTATGACATACGGAAGTGAAACTTGATCACTCACATCGCAATCAATTCAAAAACTTCGGGTGGCACAGAGGGGAATGGACAGATGTATGCTCGGCATTACAAGACGAGACAGAAAGTCCTGCGCATGGATCAGGGAACAAACAAAAGTATGTGACATCATTGGAAGAGTAAAGCAATTGAAATTGAGATGGGAGAGAGATGAAATTGAGATTAATATATAGGCAATCCTGGAATAGATACCGCTTGATCGCAAACGTCCGCGAAGAAGACCGAAAGCACGATGAATTGATGACATCGTTAAGTATATTGGACCCGAGTGGCAGAGAAAAGCCCAGAACCGTAAAAGTTGGAAGCATGCTGAAGAGGCCTTCATCCTGCAGTGGATCGACACAGGCTGATGATGATGATATAAATATATATATATATATATATATATATATATATATATATATATATATATATATATATATATATATATATATATATATATATATATATTAATTAATTAATATTAGTGATGGGATTATGAAAACAAATAATTCGAATTACGAATACTCGGTGAAGTCACTAGATAATTCGAATTTCCCTTATTCCAGTCGAGTTGGATCGGCATTGTCGCGGCACTCGGTAGGGCTGCACAGCGCAATGTTACCGATTGCCATTGGTAGGAAAATTTAGAGATTTTGTTTAAAAAGAAAAGTTTAAATGGGCTGGGCTCAAGCTGAACGCCTGGAAAGTTGCATGTGATTGCAGCCGCCATTCGACATGGCCGATTTATATGGTTATGGCTTTAGTCGTTCCCTTCATCCGTTCTCCAGGCGTTCAGCTTGAGCCCAGCTGATGACGGCTTAAGGCCAGAAACCGGTCCTGGGAGACGCTTGCCGACGCTTTGGATGGCGGATGGGGAACGACAAAGCACCAACGTGGAGTGCGGGTGTATTTTCTTTGCGTTTACTATCTTTCTCCACGAGTCCACGATATATATATATATATATATATATATATATATATATATATATATATATATATATATATATATATATATATATATATATAGATATATATATATATATATATATATATATATATATATATATATATATATATATATATATATATATATATAAATACTCCATTAGCAGGGAAAAGGTGTTCCAAGCAATGAGACAGCTGGGAGTCCCGGAAAAGTTGAGGAAGTTGGTGGAGATGACTGTCAGGAGAACACTAAATAAAGTTATAGTCGATGGAGCAATGTCTGAGACGTTCATTGTAAAGAAAGAACTGAGACAAGACGATCCACTGTCAACAGTTCTGTTCAATCTGGTGCAGGAAGTGGTTCTGAAGGAGAGTGGCATCAATACCAAGGAGTTAATATATGGCAACAGACACCAATGCTTGGCTTATGCCGACTACATTGTATTGATGGCGAGATCCAAGGAAGAAGTAGTGAAGGTTTTCAAGATGTTGGAAAGAAAGGCGAGAGAATATGGCTTAACAATTAACAAGAACTAGACCAAATATATGGGAATGAAAGATAGCACCAGAGGACTCTCCCCTAATTTAGTCATTGACTGTGCACTAAATAAGAAGTATACAATAGAGAAAGTGGAACCAGCTGAATATCTGGGAGTAACACTAACGAGTAAAGGGGATGAAGAAAAGGAAATAGAGAAACGACTAGCGAAAGGAAGCAAAGCTATAGGAATGTTTTCAAAAATTTGAAGGGCAAAGAATATAACAAGAGCAGCAAAAGTAAGAGTGTACCAATCAATACTAAGGCCCACGGTTACCTATACGTGCGAGACATGGACGATGACGAAGAAGGAAGAAACTAAGTTGGAAGTCTGGGAGCGAAAAATATTAAGGAGAATTTTTGGAGGAGTTAAAGTTCAGAATGTATTTAGAAGAAGAACAAACAAAGAAATAGAAGAACTGTACAAAAAAACCAAACATTGTTCAGGTGGTGAGAGCGCAGTAAGCTAAATGGCTGGGGCACATAGCAAGTATGTCCAGCGGGAGATTTAAAGGAATTCTGATGAGAGGCGAAGGGGGAAGGAGAAGAAGAGGGCGACCGAGGAAGAAATGGCTGGATGAGGTGCTAAATGATTTGAGGAAAGTAGGAGTGAGGGATTGGTAGACTGATGCTTTGGACAGAAAAAGTTGGAAAAGAAGAGTGAAAGAACTCGAAGCCAAGGGCCACTAGGCCTGTAGAGCTGAATATTAATATATATTTTTTATATATATATATATATATATATATATATATATATATATATATATATATATATATATATATATATATAGGCAATCCTGGAGTGGATACCGCTTGATCGCAAACGTCCGCGAAGAAGACCGAAAGCACGATGGATTGATAACATCGTTAAGTATATTGGACCCGAGTGGCAGAGGAAAGCCCAGGACCGTGAAGGTTGGAAGCATGCTGAAGAGGCCTTCATCCTGCAGTGGATCGATACGGGCTGATGATGATGATGATGATGATATATATATATATATATATATATATATATATATATATATATATATATATATATATATATATATATATATATGTATTATTACCAATTATTGCCTAAGTAAATTCATTTTTTTACGCAAAAAAAAAGAAAAAAAAATCCTTTATCGCCATCTATGCATGCAAGCGATATAGATTCAGATTATAATATTAATAAGCCTAAGAATTGCATATAACCTAAATAAAAATAATTCTGATACAGTTTTTTTTACAAAACCTTGCAGGCTACTTTCCCAATAACTATTTCATTAGTTTTAATATGGAAAATTATAGCGTGCGCTATAAATTGCGACATTATCGTTTATTGTAAATGAATGAAGCAATCAGATTAAAAATAGTTACAGATTATAGTGGATTAAAAGATTTTCATAGAACCAGCAACAAATTTACATGAAAATGTCGTAATATTTGTTTTTAAAATTAGTTTAGTTTTGATATATCTTAGACTGATTGCTATTATTATTATTCTTTATTACAGCTTCTAGCATTATGGTATACCCGTCTATATTAATTGACAAAAATTATATATTACTACTTTTTTTCCTTAAAAATATTGTCCAAGAAGAGATAATTTCTGATGAAGGAATAGGGGATGTAACAGAGCGCCGTAATTAGCTTACAGAACCATAATAGCTAGCACTAAGCAACACATATTACTCAGTTCTTCTGTGGAAACACTAAACTCTAAGAGATTTACCACTAAACCAAATCACTTTGTTCATATTTTTGGATGCACGTTTTGCTAACCATATTAACATTATCAGGAGAAGATTTAATCTGGTCATCTTAATCTTAATTCAATCGGTTCAATCATCTCCTAAAGATGCTAACATGGTTAGCGAAACGTGCGTCAAGACTTTTTAAAAAAGTAGTGTTTAGTGGTAAACCAATCTCTTAGAGTTTAGTTTAACATTTATCACTGTTAATCTTGCGAATCTAAAGCATTATGATGAAAGCTGAGGCATATATATATATATATATATATATATATATATATATATATATATATATATATATATATATATATATATATATATATATATATATATATATATATATTATCCAATCCAATCATTGCCTAAGTAAATATGTATATTAAAGGGTTATTGGAAACTGAACTATTGACCTGCGTAGATTTAATATTGAAGAAAAGCTTGGTGTAATTATCTGGAACAACATGTAAAACATAAAAAAAGTATACTTTCATTTACACGATGCAGGAACATACTAATAACCAATTCAGGCGAAATAACGAGTAAACTATGCGTATCATGTTACATGGGCGTACCAGACACGATCGCAAGAATTTTATTGGAATTATTATTGTTGTTTGAGGTTAGTTTTGTTTCCGTATTAAGTCATAACCACTGAAACGATATTAGAAATTAAATATTGTATGTTTACCATGTGTAATATACTCGTTTGCAATTTGTATGCAATATAGGTTGAGTACTGTATCGATTACTTCACTTTCTATCATCGCAAGAAAATAATGTCTCATAAAATGACTATTTTATTAAAAGACCCATCTTCAAAAATCAATCAGAATCGCTTTAGTACAAAAAGTGCGCAGTTTAGGTTAGGCTTGAGTCAGTCAAACTTTTTTTTTAAATTCATAGTTCTACTGGCTGATCTTATTATGTAGCATACTTTAACAAGCAACATTGACCTGAAAATTATAAATCAACAAAATTTCAGTCTCAGATCGTAAGAAACGTTCTCCCAGTGAAGCAAATTAAGGTCAAACTACGACAATTAAATTATAATGCAACGCCCAATTTTTGCCAAAATAAAAACGACTCGGTCATTAATGTAACGAAATATTTACAATTTTTCTTGATTAACGCGCCTAATTTTTTTTTTAAACAATAGCCGTCAATTATAAATATTTCTTCTCGAGAAAAAAAAACAAAAGGAAGAATTAAAGTACTGCCCAATGTAATCGTATAATTATAGGATAGGGCAACCGTTTTTTCCTTCATTTTTTGCTTGCACAATTGAGTAATTGAGGCAAATTTGCATTACTTTCGATTGTTTTAATTCTGGCAATGTAGCTTTGTTTTCTGCAGTGATGAAACCCTCCGATTCTTCAATGTCAAAAGTGTCATTGCTAATTTAATATTGCTATAATTTATATGGAAAAAAAACCTAATCTTCCGATATAATTTTCAAAAATTAATTAACACAAAATTTAAAAACCAAATACATCATAACATAGAAAAAAATCTGTCTCATGTCTTTTAAAAATTATAAATATTTGAAACACTTTTGTCAGGAATTTATTAAAGAATTATTATAATATTATTAACATTGCGTGACCTGTCCTGATACAAAAAATATTGATAAAACAAAACACTACCCTAATGTTACAAAAGTTACTACAACTATCAAACAATATGTGTTTTTTTCTGGTCAAAAAATAAGAGTATATCACTTATAGTCTTAAATTAATAATAATAATAATAATAACAAATTAATAAATATAAAATATTAGTATTTAATAGAATATCCTTTTTGTTTAACCACAGCTGAGCATCTTCTTGGAATAGAGTCTATTAACTTCTGACAAGTTTCAACCGGTATGGAATATGGAACTTTTCTTGACCTCTTCCCACAACAAATTTTTGTTTGATTTTTTTTTATTAGCAATGCCTTTTTTTAAATGTTATCAAAGACTTTCTATTGGATTTAAATCCGGAGATTGCGATGGCCAGGGCAATAGTTCAATCTTATTTACGAGAACTATCGTTTCACTATTTTCGTGGTATGTTTCGGATCGTTATCCTGCTGGTAGATCCACTTTAGCGGCATATTTATTTCGGCATAAGGAAGCATAAATTTTTCTAATATTTCCATGTAGATTTCTTTGGTCATGGTATCTTTGATCCAAAATAGTGGACCTACACCATTACAGGAAAATCAACCCCACAGTTTAATATTTCCTCCTCCATGCTTTACTGTTCCTAATGTATTTCGCAGATTTAGTTCTTCATTCTTATATCGCCAACCTACCGTTTCCCATCTGATCCAAAGAGATTTATGTTTGTTTCATCACTAAATAAAATATTTTTCCAATTACGGCTGTAGTTTTTGTTTAAATTAAATCTGGCAAAAGTTAATCAAGGCTGAATATTTTTTTTTACTTCAATGTGGTACCTTCTTGCAACTCTTCCACAAAGATTCGTCTCTACCAATCGTCTATGAATTGTCCGTGTACTGATTTCTAGACTCATTTTCCGTTTAATGTCAAACGAAGTGGAAAATGAGCGACCTCTGATTTCTGGTGATATCTTTATTCATTTTTGCTCCTTTAAAACTTTAGCAATAACGCATTCAGATCGCTTTAGTAGATGAGAAATAAATTTATAAGTTTTGTTTGGACTCCATAACTGCAACTCTCCTCGGGATTACAATAATTGCGCGACCCATAGTAACATTTAAAACTGTACGGATGCATGGACAATGTATACCATAGATATTAAAATATTTTCGATAACAATGAACGAACAGCAAAACATTTAAAAGCCACTCATATTTTTTTGTCACTTAAATTTCTTATTATCGTCAAGAAATATTTACCTGATAAAATAAAATAAACAAATAAATCTCCAATATTATATTCAACTGGTAAATTACAAGGCATTGTACTAATAAAAATATAAGATATTTGGATTCGTACAGTAATGATAAATTAAATAATGGTATTTTTTCGGTGACTCTTATTATTTTGACCACAACTGTATGTTAGCTTTGGCTTAAGTATTTTGTTAATAATTTAGAAATAATACACTTACCTACCCGAAATCCGTTTATCATATAACTGATTCATTGTTATATAATTGTACAACCTCAATAAAATAGTACTATTCACATCCGTCGGGTGTGGTAATGGCAGAGAAGTTTAAAAAAATCTTGGGGAACCCCAAGTACAAAATACATTAATATTGTCACTTACTTTTAAGTTACTCTTCGCCACAGTAAAATTGCAAGTGTAATAACAAAAAAAGTTACATGATGCTGTATCAGAAGAATACGAAGGTTATGAAACAGACAAATTCTTAGAATATTTTCGAAGATATAAATTAAAACAAAAAAAAAACTAAACGATATCGGGTTGTGTTGTTATGCGATTTAACATATACCTTTTATTTCCTTGCTTTCGTTTCACATTCGTGACATATTAGTGAATATATGGTTTTTTTTTTCGTGGTTATCTTAAAATTACTGTATTTCCTTTTATATATAAACAACAACAACGTTAAAGGTCACAGACTGGCCTTTATTGAATCGAATGTAATATTCCTTATGTGCGATCAACAATTGATTCCTAATAATTAAGCAATATAATAGTAAATAACACAGCGATTTAGTTTAATTTAACATCAACCACAGGATTTAGTTGCAGAAGCTCATTTTTTAAAAGATATATTGAAGAGCTAACTTCGTTCGGACTCGTGCGGCAACCACTTTCCTTCTTGTATTTTTCTCATGGGAATAATACTTAAATGTTTAATAAAAAACATTCGAGATGGTTTGATTTTTTTTTTACTTTTATTTTGAACATGTGGTATATTGAAATCACTGTTAAAACGTGATTTTAATTTAGCATATGTGAGACATAATTAGAATTCCCAGGTATTAGTAATTTTAATTTTTCTTAAAAACAAACACGTTTAATTTGGGAGAAATGGGAGTAGCTGCACATTTTTCCCATCTCTCTGGCAATTTGTGGATGCTCTCCTTGAAAAGTCGTACATCTTTTGAGGTGGTCAAATAATCAAGTTATTTTTCGCCATCTCCGTAATTCAATTTCTCTATTGGAACCTTCGGTGTGAAATCCGAACTGAAAGAGATTTACTACTAAAGCCCAAATCACTTTTTTAAAGCTAATTCTAAACTAAAATATTTTCTATTTTTATGATAACCCTAATTATTAACTACTACCTACCTAATGAAGCGTGTAAAAAAAGGATAAAATAAAAGAAAAAAAAGAAGAAAGAAAAAAACGAACCATGAAGTTTTACTGAGCCTTACATTAATAATTGTAAAAGTTGTCTGAACGGAATAGGCCCTTTATCCCTGTTTTTTTATTTGAATGCTTTCATATGCATCCAAAGCCCTATTGTTATTTACACTTTTAACCAGTCTTAAATTACTAATGTCTATATTGCGGTCGATTGCATGCTGAGCAACACAAAATGTTTCCTTTCTCCCATATCTAATGTGGGCAATATGTTCTTTATATCTCGCTAATACAGACCTTTTTGTTTGCCTAATATACCTTCGATCACAATCTTGACAACTATTTTTGAAAATCCCCGAGTTTTCATGTTGATCTACTTTATCTTTTGGATTACCCAGGACTTCTCTTAATTTATTATTATTATTATTATTATTATTATTATTATTCACGTATGGGCCCTGGGGGATCACGCGAAGTACAATTAGAGGCGTTTGTTGTTGTTAGCCTTCCTTTGCGCCCAAACTAATTTCATTTTTTAACTATGAGCTTTTTTCCTTTCGTCAGACCAAGTTGTTCCAGTCTTCCTACATTTTGCTCTGTGGCCAACCTTCCAAACGTCAACCTTGTATCTGAAACAGCCTCTATCCTGAATTTCACTTTGTGTAATATTTGCTGATCTTAGGTCCTCTTTAATTGCAGTTTTATGTGTCCGTAAAACTTAAGTCTTCTTTTTCTCATATCGCTATGTATATCTGTGTATTGTTTGATTTCTTGGTTTTCTCGAAGTCGGTATGTTGTTTTATTTACTTGTTTGGGCCTAAGATTTTTCTTATGATTTTTCTTTCCTTCTTTTCAATGTCCTCGATGTCTCTCTTTCTATTCAAAATGAGCGTTTCTGCCCCATATAGACATTCTGGCTTAATAACTATGTTGTAATGTCTTGGTTTTGTGTTTTTAGATAGGCATTTTTTGTTGTAAATATTTTGTGTAAGTCTTAATGCCGTTTCCATTTTTTGACATCTACCCTTATTGGTCGCTTTTTCCAACCCATTTTCCATGTTACCATATTTTATTTTTAGAAATGGTGTTCTTAATCTGTTGCAGGTCATGTATTGTGTCTTTTCAAAGGAAATTTGGAGTCCTACATTTTCTGCTGTTTCTTTTAGGATTTCAATCTGTTTCTGTGCCGTTAATATATCTTGAGCCAAAATTGCTAGATCATCAGCAAACGCCAGACAATCAAGTTTGATGTTGGTTCTCCCCAGTTTAATGGGCTGGTCAATATTCAGGGCCGCCTTTTTTTCACGCCACTCCTGTATTACTTTTTCTAGAACACAGTTAAATAAGAGTGGCGAGAGTCCATCCCCTTGTCTCACTCCAGTTTTAATTTCGAAGGGCTCTGAGATGTCACCCATGTATTTAACTTTTGACCTTATGTTAGTTAATATTGCTTTAATAATTGCCAGCGTTTTCAGATCTAGACCTTGTTCTTTTAAGATTCGCAATAAAGATTCGCGACCAATAGATTCATATGCTTTTTTGAAATCCACAAATGTACAGACGAGATTTTTATTGTACAGTTTTTGATGTCTTAGGATCAATTTTAGATTCAGGATGTGTTCCGTGCAGGATCTACCCGGTCGAAAACCTGCTTGATATTCACCAACTTTAGGTTCTAACTGTCCCTGTGCTCTGTCTAGTAGAAATTGAGATAGAATCTTGTAACAACTGGGAGAAGAGGTATCCCTCTATCCCTCTAGTTGTTTACATCCGTTCTATCTCCTTTCTTGTGTAGTGGATGGATTAGAGCACCTTTCCAATCTTCTGGAATCCGTTCGGTTCGCCAAACTTCTTGTAGAATTTTGGTTATTTCCTTGATTGTACCTGGACCAGCTTATTTCAAAAGTTCAGCAATGATTCCATCTTCACCAGAAGCTTTGTTATTGTTAAGCCGCTTGATTTGCCTAATTATTTCATCTTCATTCGGTGGTAATGAATCTGGGTTTGTTTGTTTAGGGTTTAGTGTTGGTAATTTGTTTAAAGGCTCAGGACAGTTTAGTATTTGTTCAAAATATTTCGCAAGTTCTTTGCAATTGTCTTGATTATTTAGAGCTAATTGTCCGTTTTCCTTTTGGAAGCAAAGACTTTGGGGTTGATAGCCTATTAATTCAGTTTTAAATGTTTTGTAAAAGTTTCGGGTGTTATTTTTTTTGAAATCTTTTTCTATTTCATTAAGTTGAATGTTTTCATATTTTCTTTTAGTTTATCTGATTAGCTTCGATGTTTCTTTTCTTACTTCCAAAAAGATGTTATAGTTTATTGCTGTTTTTTGACTGTTCCAATCTTTGAATGCTTTACTTCGGCTTAATACTGCTTGCTCGCAAACTTCATCCCATCACGAATGTTTTCTACGTTTTTATAAAGGGACCAACTTTAAGGTTGTTTTAATAATTTTTTGTTTCAATTCTTGCCAGTTCTGTGCTGGTTGTTTATCAAGCTCTTCTGTTAGGACTGATTTTATTTTCGTTGGGTCGAACTTTGGTATTAGCAGTCTCTTTTGAATAAGTTTTCGAGGGTTTAAGCTAAGTTTGATTCTAGTCAAGTAGTGATCCGTGTCTATGTTAGCTCCTTTCGTGACTTGAACATTCAAAATCTCTTTATAATTGGGGTACGAAATGGCAACATGGTCAATTTGAAATTTACCCATGTACGTGTTAGGGCACCTCCAACTATTTTGTTTTGTTATTTTCTTCTTAAAACGGGTTAACATTATTTTTAGATTAAACTGCGAATATAGTTTAACCAATCTTCTTCCATTATGGTTAGTCCATTTATGAGCGGGAAAACTGCCGAATGTTTCTCTTAATTTATTATATGGTTTGTACAGAACCTTAATGTCCACTTTTTTCAAAATTTTGTCTAGCCTTCGTGTTAATTGGGCATCAAATGGTATTACCATCAATTTATTTATGTTCTGATCCATTTGAAAAGTCGCAGATTCTTTCAATAATTTTCAAAATTTATGTTTTCTAATTAATTTATCTACAATGTTCTTATTATAACCGTTCACTTTCGATACCTTCTTAACTAATTTTAATTCTTGTTATAATTATCTTTGTTTAAAGGAAAAATGATTAATTTATTTACCATAAAATTTAAACCAGCCATCTTATTTTGGTAACTATGATTCGAATCGTTAGGAATGTATCTCGAAGTGTTGGTGTTTTTTCTAAACAAGAAAAATAGGTTTAAAAAAAAGTTAGATTTTGATATTTGGTGTTTGTTGATAAATCTCTTTGAATTCAATCTCCGTCATTGTTTAAGTGTTTCATGGAAAGTGCTTAAGATCGACGACGAAACGAAATGGTAGTCGAAAGGGGCAAAATCTGGTGAGTAAGGTGGGTGGAGCAAGAGTAATATCAATCAATGGCATTTTGAAAGGTACTGTCGTAGCAACAAAATGACATAAGAGATTAGACTGTGAACCGACCTTTGTTTCCAGCGCTATCTCTTAAAAAAAGCTGAAATTATTAACAGCCATACCTGGTATGTATTCGATAGAGGAAACTTCATTCATGTGCTTTAATTAATTTCTTGAAATATCTGCCTATTTGTCCTATAATCATCCTATAGTTGATATACTCTCGATTTATTTTTTTTCATCTAGACCTGCGTTTTAACATCTAGACGTGCATTTTGCAATGTTCGCATCATCAGAAAACGATTCAATCTCATTCCCAATAAGGACATGGTCTGATCTCAAAATTCAATCACATTCAGATTGAACATTTCCTGTTGATGCAAACGTGACTAGTGAAATTCGCGTCGAGAAGTGATTTGGTAATTAGTGTTTCACACCAAAGGTGTGTTCACACCAAAGGCAAAAGAAGAATTGTTCTGCTTTTGAATTATTGAAACCATTTTCGACATATTTTTTTTCTGATGGAATCCGCTCAGAATGAGTGTCGGATAAAATTCGGTCTATTTGTTCAGTTATAGTTTTTTTTTGGATCAAAATAATAAAAAAGCTACGTATCAAAAATAACGTACATTTGCAACTATTCACCACTGTAAAGAACTAGATAAACCAAGAAGATGCGAAGCGAAGGAATGTTAAGCCAAGAAATAAACATACGTTTCTGCTTATTAGTTTTAGAGATCATGATCTCGAACGTGAATATTAAGGTTGGCCTAAATTTTCATTTTCAACACCAGACAAGAAAAATTCGCTACATTTTAATATATAAATGAACCAGTTTCTTTAAAATTACATGGTATTTGTCACAAAACTTGCCAGTAAAGTGCTGTATTATATTTTAAGTATAGACGTAAATTATTTAAAACATTCTAAAATGATTGTACACCTAATATTATAAACAATAACTTGTGCAAAATATATTTAGCAACTGGGACATGATTGTTCAGACATTTCGAAGGTGAGAACATTCGACTGTTCAATAATTATTATTATTATCTACTATTATTATGAAAATATATATTTTGTTCGGTCCAGTTAAGGCGTGTTTTTGGTCGCATTCTGTGTAATTGAAAGTTTGCTATCACTTCTGCCGTCAGATTTATATGTTTTTGGGCACGCTTTACAAGTTTCTGGTTTAAAAATGCATTGAATAAACACCGGTACATTTCGCAATATATTTACTCGTAGTAAAAGGCATACAAAAAATATCGCAATATTCCATATACTACTGAGATAGTAATTGGGTGAACAGGTGGTCGATTTGAATACATTTTTAGTAAATCAGAAGTACTACTCCATTTTTCTATGGAGAACCTTCGATATAAAGCACTAAACGCAAAGAGATGTACCACTAAACACCAAATCACTTTATTTAACTTGTCATAGCACGTTTCGGTAAACACGATCATGACAACATGATTCATTCAGATTAAATCATCTCCTGATGATGCTAACATGTTTAGCGAAACGCCGGTCAAGGAGTTGAATAATGTGAGTTAAATAATGTTTAGTAGTAAATATCTTCGAATTTAATAAGTACTATTATAAGAAGTAAAGAATTTTGGATAAAGATATCGAGTATTTTCTATTTTTTTTTAAATAAATTGAGCTCATGTAGGGATCAGATGACAGTAAAATCATATTTATTACATACGTATTACACTGCTCTCGGGAAAATTTTCTTGAGTAATTTTCCCTGAACTGTCGAATATGTTTATTCCTGGCTTCTGCGGCCTGTGTTGATAAAGTTCTTATAGGCAAGAAAGCGTGTTTAATTATAATAGGTCCGCGGAGTAATATTTTGTGGACCGTAGGTGACATCGGGTGCCATGAATATAAGGTAACATACAATTTTGCTGTATCATTACAATATACAGTGAATTTTTCCAGGTTTATATTGTGTCCACTAAAAATCAGCTCCAGTATAACAACAAAATCTTACAATGAGCCTGTAATAAAGCCCTGTGATTATTACGGAAGTTTCGAGATTGGAGACAAATTTTCGACTGATGTTACCATCATTATTGTTGCCATATTGTTATTTTGGTATGGCAACGAGAATCCCAAGTTTCTTTTTAAACTCACTCTGATTTTTTCTTTTCTTGCTTTCACAGTGTTTTTATTTTGTTCAGATAGTTTCTTATACGACAAATGAGATAATGATTCAAAAAATTTTATACGAGCATGTAAGATCGACAAACCAAATTTCAAATTTTCTGTATACATTTTATTGCATCGTGATTAATTATTAAATTGTTTTGATGTAGCTTGACAAATATATCATTTCATAGTCGAAGATGTTTCAGTTTCAGCGTTGTACACTTTACCATCTACAATTGTTAAAAGCATAATGTTCTTTACTACTATTGTTTTTCTTCACGTGTAATATGTATTGGTTCGAGAGATTTAATTTTCCGATTAAAGTAATTAATTTCTTCTTTAGTTATGTGTGAGGTCTCGTGTATGAATCGTATTCTTATTGGACGACAAAAGCGCGGCGATGAGGGAGTAAGATTTCGCCAAATCACTTTTTTGCTGCTTAGTTCTTTTGGCAGCTTGCCATTTTAATTCCATTTGCGATTTAAATCGGTTTAAATCGATCTAAAACTTGCGAGTTAATTAAATTTTTTCCTGTCCTGGAAATTTCGGTTTATTTACAATTACATGTATGTATTATATATATATATATATATATATATATATATATATATATATATATATATATATATATATATATATATATATATATATATGAAGCACCCTAGTCAAGTACCTAACTAAATAGGTGCTTGACTGGGAAAGAGCCCCACTCATCCCATCCCATCCCATCGAGCCCAGATACATGCTCTCACATCAAAGAATAGGGAGATTCTATCCACAGCCAACAAGCCATACTTTCGCCGACTTCCCGTCGGATTGCGTATATATGAAATGTTGGATTTCCTTGGACAGCGTCCAATGAGACAACAGTAGCTGAGTGTCACAGTGTTTCGTCCGCAGTCAATCAAACCTAACAAAATGTTTATTTAGGCAAAGACGCAAGTTGCCTAAATATATATATATATATATATATATATATATATATATATATATATATATATATATATTCCCATGTCCCTGCCCTTGTATTAGAAGGAGAAGGAAATAAAAGAAGATTTAAAAATTGTGTTAGAAAAACAAAGTTTGTTTTGATAAATATGAAATACAATATATCATGTAATTTTAATGCATGTGGTAATCTTTAGCAATTAATGTTTAAAAGTGCGCTAAATAGATAGTAGAAAATATCAAGATAGAAATAAAATCTGGGAAAAGTGATGAATTCACAGAGAAAACTGGTTAAAACAGACACAGAAACTGACGTTTTATTTTAGTTATCACTCGAAGTTAGTACGTGCATACAGCAAAGTGCTGACACAATGACTAACCATACCGTACTGAGTGACTCAGAGAACAAAAGAACCGTATCTATTGTTCCTTTGATGTTTGGCGCTGGTCAGGTGTTCATTTTCGAGAATTGACTTGTTTGTAATTACCGAATTTTGGCTAGCTTTTTCGCTTAAATATCCCTATGTGCAACGATTCTTTACAAAAAGTTTTCTTAAAACGTGTGTATCTCAAATTCACCCATTTACGAGGAAAACTGATCGGAATTTTTTGTAGTAATAGTAATATTAATGCAAACGATAAACTTAAACAGTGAGAATTGTCATCAGGAGAATAAATATATGAGATGTTAATTAAAATGAACATAGAAACTAATCCAAAAAACGTTGTGAAAGAAATCAAGTTTGGAGAGACAGTTTGGTCAAAAGCAATATACATGAGAAGCTAGACAATGAGCAACAATAAAAGTTGAAAAATATAGTAAATAAAAACAATATTTTTCAACCAAGTAAAAAGAAAAAGTACTGACCCAATGATAATGATATCGGGTATTGATAAAAGCTTCGAGCCAAATGAATTATGAACTTATTGAACAAAACCCAGAAATAAAAATTAACTTTGGAGATAATGTTTCTAAAAATATAAGATTTGCTACAAACAAGGCAAGTAGAAACATTAAAAAAGAGAATTGGATGTTACAGACAATACCGAATATATTCAAATGGTTCCTAAAGCATGAAGCGTTGTCCCACTTTTATGATATTTCTATTTAGTCCGCAATTTGTTGAACTTTTGGAGAACCTGTGGCTCACCAATCCCTCTGCGGAAATTACAAAAGGTTCGATGTTCACTTTTTCAAGTTGCCAGATGTTCTTCAATTCATAAGAAAAATTCTCATACTTAGAAACCTTTTCCATTTATTATTTATTATTCCAGCAGTTATTATGATTATTATTATTATTATTATTCACGTATGGGCCCTGGTGGACCACGCTAATTTCATTCTTTCGCTATAAGCTTTTTTCCTTTCGTCAGACCAAGTTGTTCCAGTCTTCCTACATTTTTCTCTCTGGACAACTTTCCAAACGTCAACCTTGTATCTGAAACAGCCTCTATCCTGAATTTCACTTGGTCTAATGCTGATCTTAGTAGCTGTAAGCTGATCTTAGGTTCTCTTTAATTGCAACAATCCATTTAATTATTTCTACTTTAGCTCTACTCCTATTTTCATAAAATTCGACTATTTGTCTAGTTAGCCTACTCCGATTCATCTTCTTTTTCTCATATCGCTATGTATATCAGTGTATTGTTTGATTTCTTCGTTTTTTCGAAGTCGGTATGTTGTGCTATTTATTTGTTTGGGACCTAAGATTTTTCTTATGACTTTTCTTTCCTTCTTTTCAATATCATCGATGTCTCTCTTTCTATTCAAAATGAGCGTTTCTACCCCATATAGACATTCTGGCTTAATAACTGTATTGTTGTTTTATGTTTTCAGATATGCATTTTTTGTTGTAAATATTTTGTGTAAGTCTCAATGCCGTTTCCATTTTTTGACATCTACCCTTATTGGCCGCTTTTTTAACCCATTTTCCATGATTACTTCACCCAAATATTTGAATTGAGAGACTCGTCTGATGTTACCATATTTTATTTTTAGAAATGGTGTTCTTAATCTGTTGCAGGTCATGTATTTTGTATTTTCAAAGGAAATTTGAAATCCTACCTTTTCTGCTGTTTATTTTATGATTTCAATCTGTTTCTTAATCTTTCAATCTGTTAATGCATTTTGAGCCATTACTAGATCATCAGCAAACCAGACAATCAATTTTGATGTTGGTTCTCCCCAGTTTAATGGGGTGGTCAATATTCAGGGCCGACTTTTCTTCACGCTACTCCTGTATTACTTTCTCTAGAACACAGTTAAATAAGAGTGGCGAGGGTCCATCCCCTTGTCTCACTCCAGTTTTAATTTCGAAGGGCTCTGAGATATCACCCATGAATTTAACTTTTGACCTTGTGTTAGTTAACGTTGCTTTAATAATTGCCAGCGTTTTCAGATCTAGTCCTTGTTCTTTCAAGATTTGGAATAAAGATTCGCGGTCAATAGAATCATATGCTTTTTTGAAATGTACAAATGTATAGACGAGATTTTTATTGAACAGTTTTTGATGTCTTAGGATCAACTTTAAATTCAGGATCTGCTCAGGGCAGGATCTCCCCGCTCGAAAACCTGCTTGATATTCACCAATTTTAGGTTCTAACTGTATCTGTGCTAATTATTAATATTATGATTTATTGTATATGTTTTAATATAAATTAGATTTTTGTTACAAAAGAAATAAAAACTTGGTGAATGAAATGAAAACATCATTGTCGTTTATGGGAAAAAATAATAACTAACGATGGCCATTACTTTGATTCTTAAGGTAATTTCTTTTGGTTTTGAAATAACATCCCAAATTTTGCGAAAATACTGTATTTACATATCTATAACATAGCGATCTTATTGAAAAATGAAATATGGAAGACAAAAAAAAGAAAATCGATGTTCGTTCTGTTTTCCATCATAAATTTGTATCAGTAGATCAGACTGTCGGTCGTTAAACAGCTTTTTCTCTATAAAAATAATGTCAGTACTATTACTTTCGTCAGCCATCTGTTTCCATCAGGTACTTGAGCCTCGTTACATCTTTATCAACTTGCCTATAATTTAAATTGTCTCTAAATCAAAATTAAACCCATAATGAGATTGGTTGAGATGTACATCTCAAAAGTCTGTCGATTCGAAGCTTTCTAATATATCTTCAAATGTAAAAATTAATTTGCAATAATGGATATCAGCTACAAATCGTTTTGTAAGGAAAAAACCAGGCTTTAACTGTTTAATCTAGACATTGTCTCGTTGAGAAATCACCTAGGTCACATTTAAAATTTATTGCCATACGTTGGCCATCTGCTTCTTCATCTTTAAATAAATACAAATGGAATGTTTTGTCTTATTACCTTGTCGATTGTATGCTAAAAAATGTATACAGCGCTTCGTGCAAAGTATATTACTATTATTTTATGTCCACTAGAGAATTTTGATCGTAAGATAACTGGCTCACTAGAAATGTTTAATGGAAAACTTCCTTGTCAAAATTTTCACTTGATTTTATTAATGTTTGATGCGTTTCGCTAACACTGTAGCGATGACATAAATTAATATTTTCGATGTCGAAATGGTTTTAAATATATATATATATATATATATATATATATATATATATATATATATATATATATATATATATATATATATATATATATACTAAACAATAAAAGAGTCGGAGATAATAATAGATAACATTTTAAAAAAGAAACTCTACGAAATACTATCTCTAAAACATATTCACAAAAGAATAAAGCAACATTTTATTAAAACAATAACATATTTTGGTACACCGTCTGAAAAAAATTAGAAAAATTATACAGATACAGTCAAAGTAGCCTTTAAAACAAATAAATTATTAGGATTCATATATATGAATAGGTATATATCATATACGTAAAAATATCATAAAATAATATCAAGGACACCCAGTAATTTAGAACTATGAAAATCGGTGCAGTTTGCTTTAAGGTGGTGCTGGTCAAGAATCCGTTGTTAGTTTTTCTCTAAAAAAAACCTTAATAGTACTTCTCGAAAATGGGGGTCATAAAAGTTAACACAATTAGCCATGATATTAGCAAAACAAATATGAGATACACTTTATTAATGCCGTTTTTCGAGATCTATTCAACAAAAGAAAGTTTATGAAAATCGATCTAGAAATAAAAATTTTAAGGGGGTGGTAATATATATATATATATATATATATATATATATATATATATATATATATATATATATATATATATATATATATATATATTACCACCCCCTTAAAATTATTTATATATTATATATTATATATAGATATATTATATATATATATATATATATATGAGGGCACATGTTTCGTCTGTTGATGATTAGACTCATCAGGGTACCGACATATGCTCTCTCGCCAAGAATAGGGAGTCCCTCTCCACAATCACGAGACGCCGACGAGAGATCGGCGAAAATATGGGTTGTTTGATTGTGGAGAGGGACTACCTATTCTTGGCGATAGAGCATATATCGGTACCCTGATGAGTCTAACCACCAAGAGATGAAACATGTGCCCTCCAATGTAAGGGATGGGTAGGGCTTCCTCCCGGTCAAGCAACCAACCATCGCTCATTATGGCGGAGACGCAGGTTGTTGTGCGTTCCACATGAGATTGTGGAACCCAACGGTCAGAGTGCATAACTCCTGACTGTTGTCTCATTAGACGCAGTCCAAAGAAATAAAAAACTCCATATATATATATATATATATATATATATATATATATATATATATATATATATATATATATATATATATATATATATCATCAGCCTGTATCGATCCACTGCAGGATGAAGACCTCTTCAGCATGCTTCCAACTTTCACGGTCCTGGGCTTTCTTCTGCCACTCGAGTCCAATATACTTAACGATGTCATCAATCCATCGTGCTTTCGGTCTTCTTTGCGGACGTTTGCGATCAAGCGGTATCCACTCCAGGATTGCCTTGGTCCATCTGTCGTCCCATCGCCTCGCTATATGGCCTGCCCATCTCCATTTCAATTGCTTTACTCTTCCAATGATGTCAGAGGCTTTTGTTTGTTCCCTGATCCATGCGCAGGACTTTCTGTCTCGTCTTGTAATGCCAAGCATACATCTTTCCATTCCCATCTGTGCCACCCGAAGTTTTTGAATTGATTGCGATGTGAGTGTCCAGGTTTCACTTCCGTATGTCATAACGGGTATAACGCACTGATCGAAGACTTTTCTTTTCAGGCAAAGTAGGAGTCTGCTCTTAAACACTATGTTGAACCTACCAAATGCCTGCCAGCCACATTTAACACGCCGTTCCACCTCCCGGGCGGTATTCCCCTCCATTGAAATCCTCTGCCCAAGATATATAAATCTGCCCACAATCTCCAAATCCCTTCCTAAAACTGAAATTCTTCTGTCCTGAGCGAAGTTATTGAACATAACCTGACTCTTTTACAGGTTTATTTTCAAGCCAAATAGTTCGCCAGCCATTTGCAGTTCTTGTATGCGTCCTTGCAGCTCCTCTGGGTCTTGTGAAATGAGAATAATAGCATCTGCAAATCTAAGATGGTTTAAGTTTGCACCATTGATCTTTACACCATCCTGTTCCCAATCCAGTTTACGGAATACTTTTTCAAAGCCAGACGAGAAAAGAATAGGCGATATTGCGTCACCCTGCCTTACACCTCGTTCTACATTAATTCCCACTTCAAGATCATCAAGGTGAATTGTGGCTGTAGCTCCATCATATATCGATTCTAATAGGTGTATATAGGCTCTCTCTACACCTTGGCTAAACAGTACATCCATTATCGCACGCTTTGAGATGGAATCAAATGCTTTTTCGTAGTCGATAAAAGCCAAGCACAGTGGCATGGTGTATTCGTTGTGCCTTTCTATGACCTGCTGTACAACCTGGATGTGATCCATTGTACTGAATCCACTTCTGAATCCTGCTTGTTCTCTTGGTTGTGCGTCATTCAGTTATATATATATATATATATATATATATATATATATATATATATATATATATATGTGTGTGTGTGTGTGTGTGTTCGTAGCGTTTCGCGGATAGAAGAATACGCTAGACTATTAGTCCGGGAGTACATCCGACCGTTTGTGTTCTGTTTGTTGGGAACGTGCAGACGTTTCTCCAAGGTCCTTGGCGAAACGTCTGCACGTTCCCAACAAACGGGACACAAACGATCGGATGTACCCCCGGACTAATAGTCTACCATATATATTCAATTTCCGGTTTCAATCCGCTCTTTTGTGATTTGTCATTTGATTTGGCATTCTGAAGTATTTCAGTAAAATAAAAGATTACGATCTTGAATCAAGTACATGTAATAATCCTAATATGGCTCTTGCAATATGCATGATGTTAGAATGAATACTTCCATAGAGAAAGCAACTGATTATTTTGCCTCAATATACATAAAATTGTGCTCGATCATTACTGTAAATGACATTCATCAGTTTGAAACAATCGAAATTCTGTTTAATCTGATCATTTCTATCTCGACTAGTTTTTACACGCCCAAATCCAAAGAAAGAGTTTATTTTTATTGTTATTACAATTGCTTCGAACACCCAAATCTACACCTGTGTGAGCGATGGGTGTGGTCGGGCATTTTTGCTTTTCACCTCGGACCATTCGAAAGTTACAAAAAAAAACTAATTTTTGATTGATCGCCGTTATGATCGATCATTAGTGTCAGTATTATCGTAGAGCTACACGAGCCGCGTTGCGTAACCGCGTATTTGTTCTTGTTATTGAACCTTGAAGAAAGCTTTCTACCTTAGATTGATAGGAAACGGTTAAGGTGGAATTTTCTGTACGAAATATTTTATTTTAGTTTAATTCTTGTTTACGTCTGAATAGTTGCGTTTTAGTTTTTTTTTTACCATGTTCTGGCTTTCTTAAGTTTACACTATCACTCTGGAGTAATTACATTTACATATAGCCGTGATTCGGTTGATAGAGACCGTCACGCTTCAATTCATACATCGTAATTTCGTTTACATCCTTTGTAAATTATTTCATAGGCGTAGAAAAGTTCTTTTTTCGTTCGTGAGAATTTCTTGACGCGATTGGTCTTAAAAGTTTCACCATTCATCAAGGGAAACGGAAAACATAATCACAGTACACAAATCCAATTCACATATATATATATATATATATATATATATATATATATATATATATATATATATATATATATATATATAACACAAGTATTAGCTTTATTGACATACATATATTACATGTTGCTTAAAACATGTATACCAAATACCCATGCTTCACAAATGGCTTTTAATGGTAGCATGGAATATTCCTAATATTCCTGAAAGTTTCCTATTGCAAGATGTAGAATCTGCAACCACAGCTGCTCTTAAAACGTTGCCCTTAGAGAGACCGTGGACGCCCTGGTCATCCCCTATCTTCAAGGGGACAATATTTATGTAGCTCTTTCGAAACTTCTGAAACAGAATTAAACGGTGCGGTTTGGTTCGTCTATTTCAAAAAACTTTTTATTGATGATACTAGTTTACACGGTTTTTATACCACATCTGAGAGTTGTTATTTATTGTTTATTTAGGTAAGAGTTATCCAGAAAAAATGATAACAAAATTCTGTCACATCCGCTTTTAGAAACATTTATTTACTTAAAAATGGAACAATCTTAGTATGAATAATAAATAAAAAATAAAAAATGGCTAATTTTCGCCTTCTGTTTATAGTTTTTTGGATCGGTTTCTCTTCTTCGACAACAATTTTGAATGGCGTCCAAGCAGCTTTTTCATTAAAGGCTTTCAAACTGAGAATCTTTTACAACTTTATGGATCTGTGGGCCAACAAATGTCCCCTCTTTCAGTTTTACTTCAGTAAACATGGAAAGATTTTTTGTAAATACAGGAAAACATCACTATTTTTGTTTAGCGCATTTACAAAGTTTTTCATAAATTCTATTTTACTATGTAAAGGGGGTAGAATAATATATATAGAAAAAGGGAACAAGAGTATTTTGTGTAACCACCCTGCAATCTCAATAACAAACTTTGAGGTGGCTGCACACTTTCATTTGTGTTCTTCCTACTTTAATAAATTCATTAAAGTACAGATCGTTTCATAGCTCTCTTTACAATATACTGCATGTCCTATTGGTATAGATGGTTTCTTATTCCCGTTGTGTAATAAAACAACTTTCAAACTATATTTTGAAGTCTACGAATAAGCGCCACTCTGTTTTATTATAGGTTTGATTCATTGCATCAAATAGCCCCGGGATATCAGTACAATAACAATATTCCACTTCTCTTTTGCAAAATTCTGAGTAAACTTTGCACCTGTTTCTGGACAACATAACTTTCGTGTCTGTTGTTAATAAATTCCATTGTAGTAGGCGAAAACCAAGAAGCTTTGCTTTAGATCTTGATAGTTGTAAATCGCTTATAAGATCATTTAATTCGGCTTGGTTAATTAAATATGGAGTGTTTTCTTGAAGAGAGAAATCGTCAGAATCACTAGAAATCAATTTTATTTCAACATCACTTTCATTGTCACCTGGTATATGTTGACTCGAATTATCGGGATAAATTGGATATGGAAGATCCTTCGAATGTAAAATTGCCTTGATAACAGACGGAATTTCGGAATATACAATACTCGCCTTATTTTTTATATATGATATCCCACTGTCTTCCTAATACAAAAGTAACAGTCATTTTCATGATTACTAGGTTCGCTCCATAACATTGGTGAACCAAATGGAAGGTATATGTTATCTCCTGATAACCACTAGAGTAAAACGATTCTACAGCTTTCACAAAACACATGAGGCACCCACTTTTTACCTTGGTTCGCAACAGGAAATCCAAAATAATAAAGATATGCACTTTTTAACCAATCTACAAGGCGTCTACTTTTTTTTGAAAATATAACTGTCCACAAACGTAGCAAAAACAATCAGTACTTTGTTTACACTTTCTATTCGACATTTTAATTCAATTTGGAACAATATGGACATCATTTTCCAAAAACTACCAAACTATTGCTGCTTTCCTAGACATATCCAACGCCTTTGACATGGTGCATACGAACTCTATCATCACCTGCTTCCATACGTGGGGCCTCAGGGGTAATATTCTCTACTTCCTCTCCAATTTCCTATCCCAGATCTTTTAAACTCAAAGTAAATGGTCATATTTCCTCCTCTTTTCCTCTTTAAAATGGAGTTCCTCAGGGATCAATACTCAGCCCAACTCTATTTAACATCGCCACAAACTCCATATTCGACTGTGTCGACCCTCGACTATCGATTCGACTCTTCGCTGATGACATCCTAATCTTCTGTTCCGCCTCTTCCCCAAGATTGGGTGAAAGACTCCTTCAAAACTGTCTAAATTCTATTCATAAATGGTCTCTTATCACAGGATTCAAAATTTCCCCAAGTAAATCTGCTATTGTACACTTCTGTAGAAAGCGTCTCTGCTCCAGAATCCATTCATTCACCTACCATAATTCACCGATCCAAACCACATCCTCAATCAAATTCCTGGGAATCATTTTCGACAGTTATCTCTCCTGGAAAGACCATATAAATTCCCTTAAGTCTAAGACTATCCCTGACTTAAATATTATAAAATGGTTATCACATAGAGACAGACTAAATCAATCCTCCATTCTTCACGCATACAAATCAATAATCCATCCCAAACTTGACTATGGATGTTTTTTCTACAACTCAGCTTGCTCTACTTACTTGAAATCTTTAGAAACCATACAAAACAACGCGCTTAGACTAGCTCTAGGAGCCTTTAAATCTAGTCCTACAAAGAGTCTCCAATGCCTCTCAACAGTTGAACCCTTGAAATTATATGGACTAAATTCTTACTTAGGGCTGCGGCCCGAGCAAGTTCAAATCCATTATCATCTATGGGTAAAATGCTATTCAGACCTCTCAAATCCCCTATCCCAGCTCAAGACTCTAAAGCTCATGGTTCCTCTTGGACTCTAGCCGAACTATCTAACTCCCTCTCCTTTTCCTTTCCTCCCTCTCTTCCATCCACCCCAACCCTCCATCCCCCATGACTCATGCCTCCCCATAACATAATTCTTTATTTATCTAAATTCGACAAAGCTACCCTTTCTCCATCATTATTCAGGGCTCATTTTCGTAATATACTGACAGATTTTCCATCCTATAATCTGATCTTCACTGATGGCTCGAAATCTTCCTCTGGTGTCGGTGCTGCCACACATTCTCTCTATTTCGCCAACAAATTCAGTCTTCCCCCTATAAGCTCCATACTATCAGCCGAGCTTTTTGTAATACATGAGGTTCTTAAAAGCATCTCCTCTGAACAAGACTCTTCATGGCTAATTTACACTGACTCCCTAAACTCCCTTAATTTAATCAACAATCCAAATTCTTCTCACCCCTTAATCCTCAGAATTTGGGATCTCCTTTTCTCCTTACATTCTTTATCCTACAAAATTGCTCTAATATGGATCCCTGGTCATATGGGTATTGAGGGAAACGAAAGAGTAGATCAATTTGCAAAAGCGGCCACAATTTCTGGATCTCTCATTTCCGTAGTCCCTTCTCTCAGAGATTATTATCCTATAATATCTGACAGAGTCTCTAAAATCATCCAGCTCGAGTGGGACCTCATAGATGATAACAACAAATTATGGCAAATTAAAAAAGACTTCTCCTCTGAATACAATTTTTCTCTTTCCAGACAATCACAAATTAAGCTTAATAGGCTTATGATCGGCCACTGTCTCTTCTCTCATCAATACCTCATGGATGGGAGCCCGGCTCCTTCGTGCCCTCTCTGTGGATCCTCCCTTACAGTTGTCCATATTCTATCCTCTTGCCCTGTCCTATCCCCCATGCGATAGAGGTTAGGATTACCCCGCTCCATTGAGGAATTATTCTCCCATAACGCATTGGGAATCACTTCTGACGCGTTCGTACGATATATTTTTACTTCTTTGGCCTGCGTCCAATGAGAGAGTATATGAAGGTACCCTGATGAGTTTAACCACCAACAGACGAAACATGTGCCCTCCAATGTAAGGGATGGGTGGGGCCTCATATATATATATATATATATATATATATATATATATATATATATATATATATATATATATATATATATATGTGTGTATATATATATATATATATATATATATATATATATATATATATATATATATATATTTATATATATATATATATATATATATATATATATATATATATATATATATATATAAATATATATATATATAGTGTGTCGCAATTTCAAAATGAGCTTGAATCAATATATATTTATTTTATATATATTTTATCAATATATATATTTTTACTTCTTTGGACTGCGTCCAATGAGAGAGTATATGAAGGTACCCTGATGAGTCTAACCACCAACAGACGAAACATGTGTCCTCCAATGTAAGGGATGGGTGGGGCCTCATATGTATATATATATATATATATATATATATATATATATATATATATATATATATATATATATATATATATATATATATATATATATATATATATATATATATATATATATATATATATATATATATATATATATATATATATATATATATATATATATATATATATACAGTGTGTCGCAATTTCAAAATGAGCTTGAATCAAATGTGAAAAATCATCTGCTCTTTGGTCCAACTTACAAATGCACGACATTTTATACGATCCAGTGGGTTTTTTCGGTCTTGTATCATTGGGTTCACGCCATTCACTCGCCTGATATCCGGATATCTTGTCGTACTCATAAACCCACGTCTCATATCCAGTAATAATGCGTTTAATAATGTTGGATCGGATTCAGCCTTACAAATCATGTTTTTTGCGATGTCAATGCCGTCCCTTTTTGCATTAAATTCAGGTCTTTCGGCATCAATTTGCTGCAACACAGCGGAAACCAAAATCATTAACTAAAATGTTTTGAACGGATCCATAAGCAATGTCCAAGTCCTCTGATATCTGTCTGATGGTTAATTTACCATTACTGACCATCATGTCTTTCACATTATCGATGTTTTCGTCGGTTCTCGATGTTGACGGCCTGGCACATCGTTCGTTTGTCATCATCGACGAACTCACGACCACTTCTGACGCGTTCGTGCCACTGATAAACGACTGTTTTCTTTAAAGTATCGTTGCTGAAACAGTTTTTCGACATTTCCAACATCCTCACACCACTGGGTCCGTTTTTAACACAAAATGTAATACAAACTCGTTGTTTCAAACGTAATTCCATTTTTAAAATTGGAATAATCGAAAACACGCACAGAGACAGATGAGAACGTTTACAAATTTTACAAAAACAAATTTTAAATTTTACAAAAACAAAGAGAACTTTTACAAATGTCAGGATATAACTCTGAAATTTGGTGGGAATATCAATGACAGATGTGGCAATCTAGCAAAAAAACAGTACTCTAATTAGGTTAGCTGTGTGTGTGCCTGAGCGGCACACGGTGGTCATTCCGGGAACTTTTTGATCAAGGTGGTATTTCAATCAACATTTCAACCGTCGGTGCGAAACAATAAACTCGAAGAGATTTACCAATAAAAACCAAATCATTTTTTTAAACCTCTCGACGCATGTTTTGCTAACCATAATTAAATCATTAGGAGATGATTTAATCAGATGATTTAATCTGATTAAATCATCTCCTCGCATCTGTGCGTCGAAAAGTTTAAAAAAGTGATTTGGTGTTTAGTGGTAAATCGCTTTGAGTTCAAGGTGATATTATAGAAAATCCGCTTCTTGATGCAACGGACCAACAATTGTTGCATTTGTTGAAAATCAAAGAAAATATTTGTTATTGAGAGCACTACAATCTGCAGCACTTTACAATCTGACCAAGCTATGTAATCAACTCTGATATGATGTAAGACGTTATTCTAACCCAAATATATATTACGATCAATTAATATCCTAAGTATTTCGTTTGCTATTGCCTAAGGTGTTATTTTATTCAATTTGTCAAATGTCAATCGAAATACTGAAGAATGAGGTCAATGATTAAACTTAAAGTATACTTATACAAGTGCATATCTCGATATGAAATAAATAATATATTTAAGTGAATTGCATCATAATATATTTTTTAATTGTTAGCTATTTTAATGTACAACAAATGTAACAGATGGGGCGAAGAGAAGAAAAGATCTTATAATAGGTCGACGATGTAAGGTAAAATGCATGTTTAATGTAACAAAAACTGCTATATGTAGTAATATCTTCCAAAAAAATGAAGAGAAACAGACAGAAAACAGGTTTTCTGAATGCACTAGAAAAATCCGTTCAAACTTATACTAAAGACACAATAGGTGTTGGCTTGACTCTTTATCATAGAGGAACATAGTGTTACCAGATCGAATCGGACTTTTTGAACCGGATTCAAATATACAGGATATTTTTAGTTGGTGTATGGCTGATTCTTAGATTTTTAAAAAATTGTTTTTACAATGTTCATTAATTTATTTATAGTTTAGTCGTTGAATAAAATCCAATTATTATTTTCCAAACACACTTTTGCACATATTTGTTTAGAAAGATTACACTGGGGAACAATTTGAAAAATAATTTCTGTTGAGTTCGATATTTAAGCTGTTTTATACGTAAATTGACATGCTAATTCCAAAACTTTATTTAGTTTTTTTCTATCACGTCAAGTTTTTTCTCTACAGTTGTTGCGCATCCGACTAAGCTTGGCGAATCACAGAAGTCACTACTGCTCTCCTACCGGCGAACCTTCTTCGACCTAGGAGTGGGAGCGTGAGTGACGTTGCGTCATCTAAAACTAGTTGGGTCAGTTACGCATGAGAAGCTAAAGTACGCGAGTCTGTGTCGCTCTGATATAGTGAAGGCAAAGTATACAAACACAACTACAGATTTTCATTATGTCTGCCTCTGGTAGTTCTCGTCGTAAGTGCTTAAACAGCCCTGATTCATTTTGTTATATATGTGGCAATTTTACCATCCCCATTCAACGGACTAATATTAGAACATTTGTCAGACAAGCCTATTTTGCTTATTTTAAAGCGAAAATAGGTGACCAAGATAAATCATGGGCTCCTCATAAAGTGTGTAGAGAGTTTACGAATGTGGACGAAGAGAACACGTAATAAACTTTCGTTTGGTATTCCAATGGTTTGGCGAGAGCCCAAAGATCACTTAAGTGATTGCTACTTTTGCATAGTGAAAACATTAGGATTCAACAAGAAAAACAAACATAAAATTGAGTACCCTAGTTTACCGTCAGCTATACGCCCTGTGCCTCATTCAGCTGAAATTCCAGTGCCAGCTTTTCAAGAATTACCTTCTTTAGAAATACAAGAATGTAAATCAAGTGAAGATCGAAGTAACTCCACCGACGAAGAATTCAAAATTTCCAATGATTCTGTTCGTAAAGGATTCAATCAACATGAATTAAACGATTTAGCACGAGATTTGGGTCATATCCAAAAAAGCATCGGAATTATTAGCATCAAGACTGCACGAAAAAAATTTGCTTGACAAAGGAGCTAAAGTCACTTACTATCGATCCAGAGAAAGTGAATTTAAGCAGTACTTTAGAAATAATGACGGATTTGTATATTGCCAGAACGTAGGAGGTTTAATGGAAGAATTGACCATTTCTAACTATAACGCAACTGAATGGCGATTGTTTATAGATAGCTCAAAGCGTAGCTTGAAGTGTGTTCTCCTACATAGTGGAAATGTATACGGTTCAGTCCCAATAGGTCATTCAGTTTCTTTGCGTGAAGAATATGGCGACATAAAGAAAGTCATTGACTTGTTGCAATATATCATGCACCAATAGATCATCTGTGTTGACCTTAAAATGGTATGTTTCCTTCTTGGCCAGCAACGCGGGTATACCAATTATCCCTGTTTTTTGTGCATGTGGGCCAGCAGAGCTCGTGAGAAGCATTGGGTGCAATCGAACTGGCCGCCAAGATCTGACCTAAGACCTGGTGATCCAAACATTTTAAATCAGCTACTTGTCGACAGAAAAAACATTGTATTTCCTCTTTTGCATATAAAACTAGGTCTCATGAAGCAATTTGTTAAGGCTTTGTCAATTGAAGGAGACTGCTTTAAGTATATCATTTCGGCATTCCCTAGCCTGTCATATGAAAAGATAAAGGCTGGTGTGTTTGATGGTCCACAGATACGGCAACTCGTTAAAGATGAAAATTTCACTGAAACAATGATCGAACTTAAAAGGATTGCTTGGTTGGCTTTTAAAAATATTGTTAAAGATTTTTACCATAATATCTTTTATTTATTTTTTGTATAAACACAATTTAACTTTTAATAATATGTTAACCTCTGTATGAATAAAATATTCTAATCTATTTTCCTTATTTTCTTTCGTACGTACACTTTTAAGGTAAAATGAGGGGTATGCTGTAGCTTAAAAACTTGACGTGATAGAGAAAAACTGTGAATATTTTTGAATTCAGAGATGAAAAATTAGTCAAAAACAAGTCACAGATCCAAGTCAACAAAATTGCTGTTCCCCAGTGTTATTCTTATCGTAGCTAATTGATTGGCGATTTAATAATTTTAATTTTTTTTTTCGCGGAAACCCTTAGGTTTTTGACCCTTATTATAAGAAGATATTTTCTTCCAAATAACGTGAGGAAATAACGTTGGTTATATTTATGAAAGTTATTAAGCTTACACCCTAGGAGTGTTTCATTTTTTTATTTACCGGTATCTCACTGTTAATATAGTAAAAGTCGTTTTATTCTTCGGTGAATGGAAAAGTGGAAGGGTTTAATACATATCTTGGAATTCCAACATTAATAGTTTTTCATTTGAATAGCAAAACAACTAAATAAAAAGGAGCAAATTTACCAATTACGATAATAATAGAATAATATTTAAACAATTTAATAGTAGACAAACTATAAGGCATAATATTAAACTTTCTAAAATAAGATTGATATCGATATCAGGTAAAAGCTTCTTAATAATATTTAATGATACATTATCGAACAAAAGAACCAGTAATCCAAATTCACTGGTAGCTAATTCAAATCTAATAACTGGCATTTTATTTCAAAATAGACATATAAATGTATAACATTTTATTCTACACCCACCATAAAACTATTTTACCTTGCGATAAAATTGCAATAAATTAAATCTACATAAATTAAAATTCTACAAGAAGTTTGGCGAACCGAACGGATTCCGGAAGACTGGAAAGATGCTCTAATCCATCCACTACATAAGAAAGGAGATAGAACGGATGTAAACAACTATAGAGGAATATCTCTTCTCCCAGTTTGTTACAAGATTCTATCTCAATGTCTACTAGACAGAGCACAGGGACAGTTAGAACCGAACATTGGTGAATATCAGGCAGGTTTTCGACCGGGCAGATCCTGCCCTGAACAGATCCTGAATCTAAAGTTGATTCTAAGACATCAAAAACTGTACAATAAAAATCTCGTCTGTACATTTGTGGATTTCAAAAAAGCATATGATTCTATTGACCGCGAATCTTTATTCCGAATCTTGAAACAACAAGGACTAGATCTGAAAACGCTGGCAATTATTAAAGCAACGTTAACTAACACGAGGTCAAAAGTTAAATTCATGGGTGACATCTCAGAACCCTTCGAAATTAAAACTGGTGTGAGACAAGGGGATGGACTCTCGCCACTTATTTAACTGTGTTCTAGAAAAAGTAATACAGGAGTGGTGTGAAAAAAAGTCGGCACTGAATATTGACCAGCCCATTAAACTGGGGAGAACCAACATCAAAATTGATTGTCTGGCATTTGCTGATGATCTAGCAATTTTAGCTCAAGATGTATTAACGGCTCAAAAACAGATTGAAATCCTAAAAGAAACAGCAGAAAAAGTAGGACTCCAAATATCCTTTGAAAAGACATAATACATGACCTGCAACAGACTAAGAACACCATTTCTAAAAAAAACAATATGGTAACATCAGACGAGTCTCTCAATTCAAATATTTGGGTGAAATATCCATGGAAAATGGGTTGGAAAAAGCGGCCAATAAGGGTAGATATCAAAAAATGGAAACGGCATTGAGACTTACACAATATATTTACAACAAAAAATGCCTATCTAAAAACACAAAACTGAGACATTACAACACGGTTATTAAGCCAGAATGTCTACATGCTGCAGAAACGCTCATTTTGAATAGAAAGAGGGACATCGAGGACATTAAAAAGAAGGAAAGAAAAATCATAAGAAAAATCCTAGGCCCCAAACAAATAAATAGCACAACATACCGATTTCGAGAAAACCAAGAAATCAAACAATACACAGATATACATAGCGATATGAGAAAAAGAAGATTGAAGTTTTACGGACACATCAAACGGATGAATCCGAGTAGGCTAACTAGACAAGTAGTCGAATTTTATGAAAATAGGAGTAGTGCTAAAGTAGAAATAATTAAATGGATTGCGGCAATTAAAGAGGACCTAAGATCAGCAAATATTACACAAAGTGAAATTCAGGCTAACTTCAACATACGCCTCTAATTGTACTTCGCGTGGTCCACCAGGGCCCATACGTGAATAATAATAATAATAATAATATATATATATATATAATATGGTTTAATGACACATTTTTACTGGTATACATTTATTTACATTTATTATAACATAATAACAAATAAATAACATAATTTTAAGCAAACGACAAAGAAAAAGAATCCAAGAAATAACCAACAGAAACCCACATCCCCACCACAAAAAAAAACTTTTAGAGGAAAAAAAACACCAACAAGAGTTTATACCAGTTAAAGTATGTCGTTAAAACCAAAAGGTGCGTTGCCTATATGAAGTAAGTGTCAAATTTATAAAATAATATACCCCATGATCAATCAAACTGTACTCATAACGTTATAATCATTCAAACATTAAGATTATTTATAGAACTGGAAAAAGACAAAAAAAAATGTCGAAACCTCGTTCTAAATAAATGATAATAAAATGTCTTTACCCCTCTCAATAGCAATTCAAAATTTCAGACCTAAATTACCAAAAAACAAAAGACTTTGCTGTATATATATATATAAATATATATATATATATATATATATATATATATATATATATATATATATATATATATATATATATATATATATATATATATATATATACATATATATATATATATATATATATATATATATATATATATATATATATATATATATATATATAAATATATATATATATATATATATATATATATATATATATATATATATATATATATATATATATATATATATATATAATTATTAAACCCATTCAAACGAATATTGATGGAACGTTTCCACAGTATACAGAAGAAGCAAGAATACTCCAATAAATGACATAATAAAGGTTTAAACGGATATTTGATAAATTTTTGTTAAATTGAGTAAAGCTGCAGGATTTTCTTGTGACTTCGGCTGATTGCATAGATTTAAAAAGTGGTACAATATAAGTATTAGTAAAATCGACGGAAAAACTGCAAATGTGAATATGAACAAAGTTAGTTTCGCTCGGTAAGAACTATAGTGGAAATAACGTTTTTAATGCTTATAACTTTTCTTTTCGGTCTTTTTTACAAACTTATTTATGCATTTTAAAGGTGAAAAGTGTCTTGCTAGCAAACTTTCCAAAGAAAAAATTTTGTTTTGTATGCGGAAAATATGAATGAAAGTTAGAAACGCAAACTTCTGTAAATTACAGCGAATTACCTTTGAATATAAAACTAATAGGAAAAAACCTTGTTTATCTTGATGCACATATAAATGGAGACGGAAACGGCCATATCAAAACACCACAGATGACCCATGATGGTCATTATGGAATTTTGGTAGCTGGTTTCAACAACTTAGAAGTTTAATAGTAGATTTGTGCAATTTTAATTGTGAATGTGAATAGCTGCCTCCATTTGACATGACCAATTTAAATGGTCATGGCTTTAGTCGTTCCTTCATCCGCTTTTCGGGTGTCCAACTTGAGCCCAACTGATAACGGCTTAAGGCCAGAAACCGGTCTTGGGAGACGCTTGCTGGCGCTTTGGATGGCGAATGAGGGAATGGCAAAGCACGATGTGGAGCACGGGTGAACTTTCTTAGCATATATATATATATATATATATATATATATATATATATATATATATATATATATATATATATATATATAAACTGATTGATTATTAAAAATCAACAAAATCAACTGGCCGTCATTAAAATGGCCAGTTGATCTGGTCTGGCCCCAATTGCCTCTCCGAACTGCTTTCCTTGCGTTCGTCTAGAGCTCGGCTGATGACAGCTGAAAGGCTACAAACCGGTCCCGAGAGACACGTGACGTCGCATGGTTGACAGTTCGGCGAAGGCGATCGGTGGCACCACGTGGAGAATGGGTGAAAGATTTCTGTAATATTATCCCTCCACGGTTCCGTTACTCTACCTTGTGGGCATACCTGGTACTATACCCGAGGTTCCAGGCAGAATGTTACGAGCGGTGCTGACTGCTACGAGCATTCGCGGTATGATGGCGTGAGTTGTGTGCGATCACGACCCGTCATTAAAATGGCCAGTTGATCTGGTCTGGCCCCGATTGCCTCTCCGAACTGCTTTCCTTCCGTTCGTCTAGAGCTCGGCTGATGACACTGAAAGGCTACAAACCGGTCCCGAGAGACACGTGACGTCGCATGGTTGACAGTTCGGCGAAGGCGATCGGTGGCACCACGTGGAGAATGGGTGAAAAATTTCTGTTATATATATATATATATATATATATATATATATATATATATATATATATATATATATATATATATATATATATATATATATATATACCTAATTCAAATATGAATATTAACTCGGTGCAAAGTGCAACTGATTACCTAACAAATTTTTGGAAATGATATGATTCTATGACAGGAGATTCTAATTTCTTAATAACTTTTGATCATATTGGCCACATGAAACACTTTACTCTTCTCGTTTTTACTTTTTCGTTACTACTTCTTTACTCTTCTCGTATCTAGTAAGTCTTCATTAATTTAATACATCAACGATAATTATACAATAGTTTATTGTTTTAAACAACTGTAAAGTTTTATCAGTTTCTTGTTTTTATTCATATTGCACTTAGAGAATCATATGCTCCTTCCTGTAGTTTTATATTCAAAGTAAATTACCCAGCGAATTAACGCGCAAAAATAACCTCACATATTTTTTAAAGTGAATTGAGACAAGCAAAGTGAATTGAGACACGATCTTGAGACAAGCAATTAGTGAGATAAATTGCCACATTTTATTGCTTGTTTTTAATTGTCGTGCTCATTCACATCTTTTATACTTGTAAAACATTACACTGAAATGTTGATCACCAAATTTTACATACAATAAAGCAAGGTATTATTCACAGTTAGAAAAACTATGAAATCTTTTGATTAGTCACATTAAACGTTGATAACAATCAATATGCTTGATTCTATCGAAATGGTTTTAAAAGCATTTTAAAACCAGCAACAATGTTTCCAAAAAAAATCATTAGAAACTACTTTAAACATGAATGAGTCTGTCTAACTGAATTTGATGACGCCGATGAGTCATCTTTAACCCAATGGCTTAAATAAAGAAGTTCCTAGTTAGCTAAAGACAATTGTGACTTAACGTTATTCAATTTCACCGCAACGGATAATATTGTTGAATCTTACAACCAAAATACTTACAAATCAGGAGATTGTTACACAGATTGGCAATACTGATTATGTTAAAAGTGAAGAAGAATAAACGCCCTCGATTTCTGATGACGTCATTAAAGAAATTAAAAAAAACTAAAACGATTTTTAGAAAGTAAGAAACAACAAAACAGAAGCGAATTTACAACAAACTCTTTTTATGAATCGCCATCAAAAAAATCGTATGATAGATTATCTAACGTAGCAATTTTTTTGATTTTTTACATCTGGTATAACGTATGGATTTTTTAAATTTTTGTTCTATATTATTCATGCCTTCTTGCATTTAACACATTACTCTATAAGTTCGTAGGATAACTAATAAAACAACAACTTTTAGTCAAAATTTGACTTTATTTATCTACATAGTCTCCTTCAAAAGTGATACATCAAACACTTCGATGCCCTTTTTGTACGATTTATCTTTGGCCTCAAGATAGGCTTCAGTTTCGGCAATCACTTCTTCATTGGAGCCAAATCTCTTTTCCTGGAGCTTTCTTTTTACGTCTGCAAACAGTCTAGTAGTCGCTGGGAGCCAGAATGTTGAAGCAATTTAAAGTGCAATTTATGCAATTTTGCCATTGTTGCGAGTAATTTGTGAAACTTTTTTTTCATCTGCATTTGCGGTTGATTTTTCGCAATTTCTTTCTTCAAACGTACCAATAACGCTATATAATATTCGCTATTGATGGTTTTTTCTTTGTCAATGACAAAATATTGTTTATTGTGCTGAAACAGCTCCAAACAGCGCACTAAATCGTGGACGCGTTGCTGTTTTTGATCGACTGAAACGCGATATGCACTTGGAACAGAGCTTTCTCATGGACAAACGTCCATGGAAAATGATGAATACACTGCCTTCTAGTTATCTTTCTTATCTTTAAAGTGTCGGCTATCTCACGTTACTTCAATTTACGATCGGCCAAAACTATTTTGTGGACTGTTTTTATATTATCTGGAATAACTGCCGAATTTGGACGACCAGAGTATTCAGCATCATCGGTATTTGAACGGCCGCGTTTAAAATAAACACAACTTATCTCTACCATTTGTCTCGTTGGAGCAAGGTCCAAATAACACTTGTCAAGCCATTGCTTTGTTTGAACGATATTTTTTCCCATTAAAAAGAAATGCTTTGTTAACAAGCGAAACTCACGTAGATCCATTGTTTTCAAAATTACAATAGTAGCGTCACTAAAACCACCGTAACTTGTGAACTAAACCTCAGATTGACATATAAAATTTTGACACGTATTATTTGACGGTTAGTACTTCCTAAAACTCCTTTGGATTTGTCAATAGTGACCCCATCATGGGCGTAGCCAAGGGGGGGTTTAACCCAATGGCTTAAATTAAATTTCAAACATGTAGATGATGTTATTAATGTCTTACAACTCCTGAGAAACAACACTGATGTCCAATATCTTCATCTCTATGAAGACGCAAAGGTTTTACTGGAAGAAAATGGTGGTATACTGCGAATGCCACGCGTCGTCGGAGACAATTAAATAGACCGAACATTCCTGCATTGGATGTATGCACGTATTACAAAATTAATTTGTTCATTCCATTTCTTGATCATACAATTCAACAATTGGTTGAAAGGTTTACCAAACATCGTAAAGTAGTATCAGCATTGCCTGCGTGGTGTGCTACCTTCAAATTTTACTGCCAGTTCTGAAATTGAAGAAGCAATTTCCATGTACTCTTCACTGCTTCCCGAAAGCAACATATCAGTGGTTAAAGCAGAACTTGAAGTATGGAAAACAGTGATGACAAGTATCTCGCCTACCCCGAAATCTAGTTTGGAATGCCTAGATATGTGCGATAAAGACCTTTATCCTAATATTTACACATTACTACAAATCTTGGCTACCATTCCTGTATCCACTGCTACCTGCAGATGAAGTAGTGGATATATTTAAAAGATTCTACTATGCAGATGAAGTAGTGGATATATTTAAAAGAAAAAGCCGAAGATTTCTTCTTTAATGGTTTTAGATTTAGCGCAGAGGAACGAAATTAATTTAACCATTTCATTTAAAGTTAAGAACTTTATAAATATGTCGTAATTTTTCCGATGAATATATAGATATTAAATTTCATGTAAGTATATTTTTGTTGTTTTATTTACTTCAAACTAAACCCCCCCCCCCCCCCCCCCCCTCAAACTAAATCCTGGCTACGCCCGTGAGACATGATAGCAGACTCTCTGACGAAGCCCTTGGATAAAGTAAAGTTTTTAAATTGTATTAAAAATCGAGGACTTATTTTAAATACGGAGAGTGTTGTAAATTATTCGAAAATAAGTTTTAGTTAGTTTACGGTGAGTTTACGTTAGTTTACGGTTAACACTATATAATATACGTTTGTATATTATATAGTGTTAAGTTACTGGTCTATTGTATGTGCTAACTTCTGGTATACTATTATTCTTAAACAAAATTATCTAAGTTTTTTCCTAGAGTTAAGATGACGTGATTTCTCCGTGTTGTGTTTTCTTCTTACTGAGTGATATGTTAACAAACCAATCTTAAATATCCCGACAGATACGTTTATTACATGCATTATGGAAGATAAGACCCGACAATTCCAATTTACTGGTAGCTAATCCAAATACTAATAAGTAGATTTGATTTCAATAGGCCTACAGTGTAAAACATACCACGCCCAACTCGAAGCAGATTTCGACCTACCGAATTGTTCTGGTTTTTTTTTCCTATTACTTTTTCTACTTTCATCTAGCATATTACCAAATGCTTTTTCAGTATTCAACTTTTATTTCGTGTAAATGTATATTACCAGACGCGATAAAAAATACAACCCACATTTCCGAGAAATATTAGTATAAAGGCAATTTGTCGCTATGAAAAAATATGTTCTTATGTAACAGACACACAGACAAAAGTGAATGAATGTCTAGTCTAAAGTTTACTATTTTAATGATCGGCTATAACTCACCGTAATTAATTACATAAACACATAAACTCCGTGTTTTTTATATACATTTTTATTTTATATAATTAATTTCCCTCAGGATTAATTTTTTTTTTAATACCGATCATTTTTTATATTTGTCATCATAAAAGTTTTATTAATCTATATATTAATCATATAACAGAGGGTCTAAGTTACACAAGAAAAATAGTTATGTTAAGAATGACCTCCTAGTTTTCTAAAATTAAATTCTTCAGATTACTTTATGATGAGAACTATGAAACATTTATAACAGAGTGAAAAAAAATTAAATATACAGGGTATAAGAGAAAGTACTTTCGTAAATTTGACTAGAGTTTTAAATTAATGTCTAATGGAGGTTTCTATATGTATAATGCTTTTTATGTATAGTAAAATGTTAAAAAACAAGATTAAGAAAATAATATCAAACATTTTTCTGCCGCGACATCAGAAAAAGATTCTGAAAATTGATATGCTATAAACTATATTCATAAATTAAGTTCCAGAATCACAAATCATTTAAAAGAAGAAAATATTATCTCTGTTAATAAGAATAATATTGTATAGATGCTAAATAATAACAAAGAAAGAGTAAAATTTTGTGACAAATATGAAGTATACGAAATATGAAGATATATATATATATGTATATATATATATATATATATATATATATATATATATATATATATATATATATATATATATATATATATATATATATATATATATAATTATTATTATTATTATCATCCTCGTACTGAACTCAGCATCTCAGCCTAAGCTGGTCTATATTACAATGCCAAAATGAGAAAGCAATTCAACTCCTCTCACTTAGCACAAAATTTTACGAACAATGTGGCATGTCTGCAAGAGTACTGCACGTTGTCCCACTATGGCAATCGATCTCACCTTATGCAGTTTCCACTGGTTTTTCAAATCGTACGCAAGGTTTTCATACTTAGTGGTTTTCTCCAACTCGGTTTTCCTGATATTATGAGAGAGTGGCACTGCGATGTCAATTATAAAAGCCCTTTTCTCCTTTTTACTAATTAGAACAATGTGTGGTCTATTATAATCAACCGTTCGATTTATATCGACCGGTTATTATTATTATCACAAACATGATTCATCGATCATCTCAGCCTAGGCTGGTCGGGTTTACAATGCCAGAATGAGAAAGCAGTTCAGCTCCTCCCATTCAGCTTAGTACCTTACGAACAATGTGGCAAGTTTGTAAGAGAACTGCTCGTTGTCCTACTGTGGTAATCGATTTTGAAACACCAAGAGTTTCCAGATTTTTGGAAAAGGTTTTGCTTACTAGGCCTTCGGCGCATATAACAAAAGGTAACACCTCCACTTTCTGGAGTTTCCATTGATTTTTCAGATCAATTGCAAGATTTTCGTACTTCGTGACCTTTTCCATTTCAGTTTTTCTGATGTTATGAGAGAGTAGTATCGCAATGTCAATTATGAAAGCTCTCCTCTGCTTTTTGTTAATTAGAACAATATCCGGCCTATTATAGTCAACCGTCCGATCTGTTGTAATTGGTCTATCCCAGTAAAGGATTGTATCGGCTGACTCAAGTACGGGGGAAGGCGTGTATTACTGACTCGTAATATGTTAGAGGCATCTTTTCAAATAGCGAGTGCTTTAAAGCGATTTGCTGGTGTATAATTTTCGCCAGCTGATTATGCCTGCCTAGGTAAGCATTAGGGGCAAGGACTGGACACCCTCCAACAAGGTGTTCAATTGTTTCTCCTACACCACCGCACTTCCTGCACTTGTCGACAACATCCATGTGTAGAATGTCTTTCATAATTTTTTGTCCTTACTACTTTAACTTGAATAGCTGTCGCGAAGCCTTCTGTTTCTGGATATAATAGTCCATCGGTAAGCCAGTTTAGAGACAAATATTTGTCAATGGAGTCATCCTGAAGTGATTTAGGAAATCTCCCATGTAATGTCTGTTGTTTCCATTCTTGAATGATATCCTTCAGTGCTGTTCTACTATCAACACGATTTTGTTTATTTAGATTTAGTGGGGTGAAACCCTGGTCCTTCTTAACAACCAATTTCATTAGTGTGCTATGTGAACTAATGAAGCGCTCTCTCATCCTATTCTCCTGATTGAGACAAAGATTCTTGACATTCACAAGCCCTCTGCCTCCCAACTTTCTTGGAATATATAGCTTTTTTGTGGACGAATTGGGATGTAAACATCGGAAATTTGTCAATGTTCTTCGTGTCAATCTATTATTATTGTGTATATCTATATTATTATTATTATTATTATTCACATATGAGCCCTGATGGACCACGCGAAGTACAGTTAGAGGCGTTTGTTGTTGTTAGCCTTCCTTTCCGCCTATACTGATTTCATTCTTTTGCTATGAGTTTTTTTCCTTTCGTCAAACCAAGTTGTTCCAGTCTTCTTACATTTTTCGCTCTGGCCAACCTACGAAGAAACATTAACCTTGTCTCTGAAACATTTTCTGTCCTGAATGTCACTTTGTGTAATATTTGCAGAACTTAGGTCCTCTTTAATTGCAGCAATCCTACTTTAGCTCTGCTCCTATAAAATTCGATTATTTATCTAGTTAGCCTACTCGGATTGATCCGTTTTATGTGTCCGTGAAGTCTCAATGCAGTTTCCATTTTTTAACATATACCCTTATTGGCCGTTTTTTCTAACTCGTTGTCCATGATTATTTCACCCAAATATTTGAATGGAGAGACTCGTCTGATGTTACCATATTTTGTTTTTAGAAATTGTGTTCTTAGTCTGTTGCAGGTCATGTATTGTGTCTTTTCAAATGAAATTTGGAGTTCTACCTTTTCTGCTGTTTCTCTTAGGATTTCAATCTGTTTTTGGGCCGTTAATATATCTTCAAAGAGACAAAATTGCTAGATCATCATCAGCAAACGCCAGACAATCAATTTTGATGTTGGTTCTCGCCAATTAAATGGGCTGATGGATATTCAGGGCCGTCTATTTTTTTAATCTAATTAAGATTAAGATGATCAGATTAAATCTTCTCCTGATGATGCTAACATGGTTAGCGAAAGGTGCGTCGAGAAGTTAAAAAAAAAGTGGTTTGGTGTTTAGTGGTAAATCTCTTCAAGTTTAGTGTTTCACACTAAATATTTCAATAGAAGAATATATATATAACATGCTCTATATAGCATGAGATAAGGATTCTGAGCAGGGTAATGCGGATATCAAAAATTAGGAAGAAACTAAAAAATAATGTATATGTATATGTATATATATATATATATATATATATATATATATATATATATATATATATATATATATAAAATTTTATTTTTTATATCAGTTTAATCAGATTAAATCAATATTTGTTATTAAATTCGCGCTTCAGCACTGTACAATCTAGTAATTTAACAGGAGAAACGTATAAATCAGTATTTTTGTAAACATTTGATATATAAAATGCAAATACTTCACACCGATCGAGAGGCGATCTTAAAGATGGCGACCGCCCACACGTCCATCTACCCTGAGTTTACCCAGGGGGACGGGTTTATCAAGTGAAAAAGTGACTGTCCTGCCCTATATCATTACTATAATCAACATGACTGTATGTTAATTCTAATGTTTACTATTTTAATGATCGCTTATAACACATTTTAATTAACTGCATAAACGCACATGTAATTTTTTTTTAATACGTTTTATTTTATATAATTAATTTCTTTGTGTAATACATACTTTTTTATATAAATCCAACATATTTTAATCTTCATAATTATTATGTTTTTTTAATATATTAATTAAAAATTAGAAGGTCTAATTTGCGGCGCAAGTATAACTATTATCTTAAAAATAACCTATTAACCTATATAACCGTATTCGCTTGACTTAAATGAACTTATGGAGGAATAGTATCTAACGGTTGTACAGCAAAATTTAAAATTAAGTTGATTAGAAAGGAAAGGATTTACGGTTAGAGGCGCATCAGCATCGAAGGCTATTTAGTGAGCGGACCCGCAGCTTAACGTGGGTTCCGAACCACGGTCATCAGCTGTCGACAAACCCAGGCCAGCACCCCTCTCAGGCGATCAACCCTTGGTTATGTGCCTACCCATAAGTCTATCAGAAAGCCGAGCGAGTGACCTACTTAGAACACTTCTCAGAAGGCATCCGGCCTTACCCAGCCTTTAACTGGCGTGACTGTGGGGTAATTCGTTGTCGGATTTTACACTCTTGCCTAGAAACAATCCCAGACATTTAGGTGTGGATATGTGTGGGCGTGTGTGTGTATGTGAGTGTATATAAGTGTGTGTGTAGGGTAAGAAGTAAGACGGGCAGAAGGATTAAAGAAAAACACCCATCCGAGCGCTGGAATCGAACCAGCTTCCTTTGGATTGCCAGGCAGGCAACTAAATTGTTTCTTATTTGTACATTTTTTTTTGAATTTCTTGGTATTTATTCTGTCCTCTTCGTTCACTATATTCATTTTCCAATATATTCTACGCTTAGGTCTTCATGCTTAAACTTGTAATTGTCATTTTAGGTGTGCTTATTCATTTTTAGACATAGTATTCTAATGGTCCTCATCTACGTTTCGATGTTGAAGTGTGTTTGAGTCAAGGTTTGTCCTCCTCTCTATTCTACTCCATCCCATAGTGTGCAATCTCATGTTCTTATAAATCGCCCTCTTCCCTCCTTCCTTCCTAGCTTTCGTCTCCTACCAACCAATCTGTCACCTGTCTAATTTTTAGTTCCTTTATTTTTAGTTTCTTCCTAATTTTTGATATCCCCATTACCCTGCTCAGAAACCTTATTTCATATGAACTTTTATTTCATGTAGCAGCATCAGGAGATGATTTAATTTGGTCATCTTAATCTTAATTAGATTAAATCATCTCCTGATGATGCTAACATGGTTAACGAAAGGTGCGTCGAGAAGATATAAAAACAAGTGATTTGGTGTTTAGTGGTAAATCTCTTCATGTTATATATAGTGTAATTTTTTTAAAACCTAACATAGGTCAACTTTTTTATTTGAAATGATTCTAGTACTTCCAGTTGGCAAGTGCTTCCAAATGCAAAGTTGTAGGAAATAACTTGACTAAGAAAAATTTACAAACAATGTTTTCCGGTGTTGTCAGATTTCTTCAGTAGCTACTAAGACAATAGTTTTTAAATGGCAACACCGTATTTTTTTAACATAATTTAACAAATCTTAAAATTCGAAATACAAAATGTTATGTCACATTTCTTTATTGGAGCAGCCGATTTATGGCAATTAGCAAAAACAACTAAAATAATCTGCACTAAGTGCTCTGTTGGTACTAACTAAAAAAAGCTAACATAGCAATAATAGGCCTTGGAAACTAAACAAAAATTGTGTTTGAAAGGAGCCATCATTATTGTGCTGTCATTGTGTTATTTGAAAGCTGTCGTATTTGAATTTGTATAAAAATAACGTTGTAATTCAGTAGCTAAGATGAATCAATTATTTAATTAAAAAGAGGAAGTGAATTAATTTTTCTTCACGTTGGTGGCTTACGTGCGCTGAATTACCCGAAAAACATCCCGATAACTCTATTCCAAATCCGAAGTTTTTAAAAAATAACTTAGTAAAACTAAAAACAATTGAACTTGAAGAGAATTACCACTAAACACCAAGTCACTTTTTTGAACTTCTTGACGCACGTTTCGCTAACCATGTTAGCAGCATCAGGAGATTAAATCTGGGCTGTTGGGAGGCCACAATTCTTTGGACCAAAACATGCCGATGTTGTTGGACAACCAATTTTGAATCAAATGACTTCAGTGGGCGGGCGCACAGTCTTGCTCACTTAATCTGGTCATCTTAATCTTAATTAGATTAATTCATCTCCTGATGATGCTAACATGGTTAGCTTAACGTGCGCCGAGAAGTTAAAATAAGTGATTTGATGATTAGTGGTAAATCTCCTCAAGTTTAGTGTTTTGTACTAAAGGTTTCAATAGAAGAATTGTTTGAATTGAAAGTTGAAAAACAACTGGTAGTATATGCCCAAAGATCCGCAAAAGGCGCAAAAATGTTGTTATTGAAGAAAATATACTTCTTTGTAATGTGGAATATCGTCACAACTCAACACACAAAATTACCCAAGAGGTAGATTGTTCTAAGTCAAAGGTGTGGCCACGTTACAGGCGAACAATTATCATCCATACAAAATGAGAAGCGTACCAGAATTGCACGATGATGATTGTGAAGGAAGATTGGAATTTTGCGACTGGTTTTTGGACAAGGAGCGTCAGCAACCCAATTTCGAGAAGCACATATAGCGACGATGCAACTTTTTATTTAAATGGCATGGTCAATAGATAAAATTACAGATATTGATTTGAAGAAAGAAGAATACAAAATAATCCAAGAGTTAACGTATGGTGTGGAATCTAGAGTAAAAAAGTGATCGGGCCTATCTTCATAGAATCAGATTTAAATCGTGAACGTTATTAAGATTTATTGAGAAACGAACTTGAGTTGTTTATTGATGAACTACCGTTAGCAGAAATAAGGCTGTTCTACTTCCTACAGGATGAGGCTCTGCTTCATTTTACGCATAATGTGCGGGATTATCTTTAGGAACTGCTGCCAGAGAGATGGATAGGAAGAAAAGGTTCAGTTGAGTGGCCTGCCAAGTCGACTGACCTCACACCTTTAGACATTTTCCTGTGGGGTTTCTTAAAAACCAAGGTATACGTGTCTATGTACATATATATATATATATATATATATATATATATATATATATATATATATATATATATATATATATATATATATATATATATATATATATATGTATTTTTATTAGTACAATGCCTTGTCATTTACCAATTGAATATAATATTGGAGACTTATTTGTTTATTTTGTTTTATCAGGTTAATATTTCTTGCCGATAATAAAAACTTTAGGTGACAAAAAAATAACAGTGGCTTTTAAATTTTTTGCTGTTCGTTCATTGCAATCGAAAATATTTTAATATCTTTAGTATACATTGCCCGTGCATCCATGCAGTTTTAAATGTTACTATGGGTAGCGCAAAGTATTGTGCTTACGAAAAGAAGCATCTAACATTGCAGTTACGGAGTAAATTTATTTCTCATCTACTGAAGCGATCTGAATGCGTTATTGCTGAAGTTTTAAAGGAGCAAAAATTAATACAAATATCACCAGAAACCAGAGGTCGCCCAAGAAAAAACAACAAAGGATTGGATAAATGTATTGTACGTATGTATGTAATGTATTTTCCACTTCGTTTGATATTAAACGGAAAATGGGACTACAATCACCACATTTATGTAAAAAAATATTCGGCATAGATTAAGTTTTGTCAGATTTAACTTAAACGAAAACTACAACCGTAATTAGATTTTTTTTTGTGATGAAACAAAAATAAATCTCTTTGGATCAGATGGGAAACGGTACGTTAGACGATATAAGAATGAAGAACTAAATCCGCGAAATACATTAGAAACGGTAAAGCACGGAGGAGGAAATATTAAACTGTGTGGTTGCTTTTCCTATAATGGTGTAGTGTACGTCCACTATATTGGATCAAAAAAATCATGACCAAAGAAACCTACATGGAAATCTTAGAAAAAATTATTCTTCCTTATGCCGAAATAAATATGCCGCTAAAGTGGATCTACCAGCAGAATAACGATCCGAAACAAACCGCGAAAATAGTGAAACGATGGTTTCTCGCAAATAAATCCAATAGAAAATATTTGGCAACATTTAAAAAAAGGCATTGCTAATAAAAAAAACATCAAACAAAAATATGTTGTGGGAACAAGTCAAGAAAACTTGGTATTCTATACCGGTTGAAACTTGTCAAAAGTTAATAGACTCTATTCCAAGGAGATGCTCAGCTGTGATTAAACAAAATGGATATTCTACTAAATACAATTTTTTAAGTTTGCTAATAAGCATTAGTTTTCACAATTTAGGGCTATAAGTGACATACTCTTATTTTTCCCAAAAAAAGCACATATTTTGACCAAAAGAAAAGCAAATATTGTATGATAGTTGTAGTAACTTTTATAACACTAGGATAATGTTTTGTTTTATCAGTATTTTTTGTATCAGGACGCGTTACGCAACGTTAATAATATTATAATAATTCTGTATAAATTCTTTAAACACGTTAAAATAAAATGTTTAGATTCAGCATTCATACTCTTATTATTTTGCATACTCTTTTTATTTTATATATACTTTTCCATAACTTTTTAATATAGTTTCTTCAAAATAATTAACCGTACTATCACATAATAACAAATTCTTCTTTATTTCAGGAGATCAACAAGCACAAGCTTCATGGAGCAACTGGGACTCTTTAGACGTGGGTCCTGGGTCAGATTTCTTCACTTCGCAACAACAAATTTTACAAACTCACCCCGGTCGAGGTGGCGGACCAATCAACTATAAAGCATCAAATGATGGAACCGGACGTTTGAAACACAAACACGAAGATTTCAGGTTAGTACACATTCTTCTTCAAAAACAAAAATAAATAATTTTTTTTCATATTCGTATTTGAGGATTATGAAACATAATTTGGGTTTCCAGGACTTCGCCCACATCTGAATTAAGAAGAAATCCTAGTTTATCAGCTCCTGATGAGTGTGCCAGAGCTTGCAGAGATGGAGAACCGCCAAGGATATGTTATTACCATTTCACTTTGGAGCACTACAGCGTACTTGGGGCGTAAGTAAATAAAAAATATTATTTTCGAAGAATACTTTCCAATATTCCAAGTAGGATGACTATTATTTAGAGCATTTTAACTCTAAGTCAAAACTTATCTCTAATTTGCTAATGTAAGTGACATCATCACAACTATTGTGTTTTACTTCTTGCTTCAGTAGATACTCAAACAATAATGCAGCCAATCATAAACCGTTTTGCAAAGATACACCTTACCATATTCAGCATATTTACACAACCTGTTATAACGTTATATAACGTTTGATTCAAGTCTATAATCATTCCAATTACTGTTATAAGTAGAAATTGAAGTTATTACATGAATAAATACAATGTTATGACTTGGTAAATCATTAATGTTACATATTGTTACATCTTTGCGCTGTATAATTGTTACTAAATTAATCGCGTCTAAATGCTATTTTATATACCTATAAAAAATTAATTTTTAAAATTATTATATTATATATTTTTAATATAGTCTCTCATAAATGATTAGGTCCTCGACTTAATGTTCTGCCCCTACGTTTCGTCACAAAACCTATTGGAATCAATATTTTTTCGCGTCCTATTTGGATTTGCTTCAAAAAGAGGTGCAAAACATGAGCCTGGTGGTTCCACTGATTCCGAACTAGAGAATTCCAAAAAATAGGCATTAAGTTAAAGAATTTGAGTTAATATCAGTGGGCCATCAACCAGTACAGCAACCTGTACGAATATTTTATCAATATAAACAATGTTTTACCTAAGATTGCTTTTAAATATTTTACTGTCACTTTTCTTTCTAAACTGAGGATGTTACGACATTTTCTTGATGGAAATTCATACTAAATTGTATAAATAAAACAAAGTTGTTTAATTTCCTTTCATATATTTCTCTAAAACATAACGCGTTTCGCTACACTGTAGCTTTTTCGGATGGTTGACAAAGAATGAAATTGTATTATGACAGGCAGTAGGTACTATAGTAATGAATTATATTCTATCAAAAAAGTATCGGGAATTGACCATTTGAAAAGTCCGCTTAAAGGGATTATCAAAATTCTTTTTATCGGTAAGTTGGCACAACTGTCCTCTATGCTGACGCGGAGTTTGAACGTCATTCTTCATTTAGTTTGTTTGCAGTGCTCGATTTTGTCAGTTCATCTCAAGTGTTTTTTACGATTTTTACAATGGATAAAAACATTGAACAAACAATTCGTTCATCAATTCTTCTATTGAAATCTTTGGTGTGAAACACTAAACTTAAAGAGATTTACCACTAAACACCAAATAACTTTTTTTTAACTGCTCGACGCACGTTTCGCTAACCATGTTAGCATCAGGAGATGATTTAATCTGTGTAATCATCAGGAGATTAAATCATCTCCTGATAATGCTAACATGGTGAGCGAAACGTGCATCGAGCAATTCAAAAAAAGTGATTTGGTGTTTAGTGGTAAATCTCTTCAAGTTTAGTTTACAGTGAATTCAAAAGCAATTGAGATGTGGTGGAAGATTTACCTCGCTCTGGTCGGCCGTCAACGTCTTCAACTGAAGTTAACATAGCTAGAGTGAACGAAGTGGTGACTGAAAATCGTGATTTAAGTTTGAGAAAGATAGCCGCTGATCTTTATGTGTCTCACGAATCGTGAGCGTAAAGGTCGCTGAAGACATGTTAGAACGAGTCAATTCCAACTCCACATTCATAAAACGCATTGTATCAGGTGATGAGACATAGGTATACGAGTTTAACATGAAAACCAGTCAACAAGCTTCGAAATGGCGCCTTCCAAGTCGATCAAAAGTTAAGATGATGTTGACTGTTTTCTTTGATTATCGGAATTTCGGAATTTCTTTGACACTCGGAATTCTTGCCAGAAGGTCAGACGGTCAATAAAGAATATTATCAGAGCGTTATGCGGCGTTTGAGAGAGCAAATTCGTCGAAAAGGCCAGATTTCTGGAAAGAAAACTTTTGGAAACTCCGGAAAATGCGTTTAATAAATGTTTTGACAATTAGATTATTCATTGGCATAAGACCAAAATAAAGGGGCCTACTTTAAGGGCGATATAATGCAATTAAATAAATAATAAATATTTTCAATTCTTCTATTGGAACCTTTGGTGTGAAATACTAAACTTGAAGAGATTTACCACTAAACACCAAATCACATTTTTTGAACTGCTTGACGCCCGTTTCGCTAACCATGTTAGCATCAACAAGAGATGATTTAATCTAATTAAGATTAAGATGACCAGATTGAGTGAGCAAGACTGTGCGCCCGCCCACAGAAGTCATTTGATTCAAAATTGGATGTCCAACAACATCGACATGTTTTGGTCTAAAGAATTATGGCCTCCCAACAGCCCAGATTTAAGTCCTTTGAACTTTTATGTATGGAGCGTAGTTGAAAGAGTCACCAACAAGTCCAGACATCCAAATGTTGCATCATTGAGGACGATATGGACATTAACGCATTAAAAGGAGCTTGGGAGCGCTTCAGACCGAGAATACTAGCGGTCATTCACCAACCTTCGTTTAAAGACGCCGCTATAAGAAGAAGAACAACCCTTTATCAAAGAGTAATTCTTCATATCTGTTATATTCGATCTTTCTGAGAATTTTCAACAATTTTTGTAAGCGAATTAAAGATTTGTCCTCAGCAATATTAATAATGAATAATGCATGAGGCGTTCAAGACGGGTCGGTCGGCACATCTTCACTAAATACCTGAAGATTATGGGAACAATAAAAATACAATGCTTACTGTAAAACTGTTCCGACTCTTTTAATAGTACATGCGTGTGCTCCGTAATTTAAACCAGATTGTTTCTTTATTGGCGGTCTTTTAACAAATTACATGATGTTTAGTCGCTTTTTGTCAGTGGCTTAAATTAAAAAATAGAAAGTTTAATTATGACACTGATTACGAGTATCATTTTAGTCGCGTTTTTCCGGAAACAATTTCGTTTTTCGCAAATAGGTAGTTTTTGTTGGATTTAAATTATATGTATACGAGGGTCGTTTGGAAAGTTCTTCGCCTGACACAATGATGACGAAGATACAAATGTTTATGATATTTGTCAATTATGATGCGTTAGATGGCATGCTGCATTTCAAAAGCATGTGTTTAATTACCAGAGATAAAGCAGCGGTCCAGACAGTGTATGAGAGCTGGTGAAAGGGAACAAAAGTAATCCAAATTGATTTCATCTGCAGATAACGTCATAGCTACGGTTTTATAGAATTCTAGTAGAGTACCTGACAAAAAGCGAAATGCTTGCGAATGCTTTACATAACACCGTAAACCGGGCTTGTCCACGGTCAGCTACCTAACACAATGTTCATTTTGGCGGATTTATTATTATTCACATATGGGCCCTGGTGGACCATGCGAAATACAGTTAGTGACGTTTGTTGTTGTTAGCTGTCATTTGGGCTCATACTAATTTCATTCTTTCGCCATGAACTTTTTTCCTTTCGTCAGACAAAGTTGTTCCAGTCTTCCTACATTTTTCTCTCTGGCCAACCTTCCAAATGTTAACCTTGTGTCCGAAACAGTCTCTGTCCTGGATTTCACTTTGTGTAATATTTGCTGATTTTAGGACCTGTTTAATTGCAGCAACCCATTTAATTATTTCTACTTTATCTCTACTCATATTTTCATAAAATTCGACTATTTGCCTAGTTAGCCTACTCAGATTCATCCGTTTAATGTGTCCGTAAAACTTAAGTTTTCTGTCTCTCTTATCGCTATGTATATCTGTGTATTGTTTGATTTTTTGATTTCCTCCAAGTCGGTATGTTGTGCTATTTATCTGTTTGGGGCCTAAGATTTTTCTTATGATTTTTCTTTTCTTCTTTTCAATGTCTTCGATGTCTCTCTTTCCATTCAAAATGAGCGTTTCTGCCCATATAGACATTCTGGCTTAATAACTGTGTTGTAATGCCTCAGTTTTGTGTTTTTAGATATGCATTTTTGGTTGTAAATATTTTGCGTAAGTCTCGATGCCGTTTCCATTTTTTGACATCTACCCTTATTGGCCGCTTTTTGCAACCCAATTCCATGATTATATCACCCAAATTTTTGAATTGAGAGACTCGTCTGATGTTACCATATTTTGTTTTTAGAAATGGTGTTCTTAGTCTGCTGCAGGCCATGTATTGTGTATTTTCAAAGGAAATTTGGAGTCCTACCTTTTCTACTGTTTCTTGTAGGATTTCAATCTGTTTCTGTGCCGTTAATACATCTTGAGCCAAAATTGCTAGATCATCAGCAAACGCCAGACAATCAATTTTGATGTTGGTTCTCCCCAGTTTAATGGGCTGGTCAATATTCAGGGCCGACTTTTTTTCACGCCAGTCCTATATTACTTTTTCTAGAACACAGTTAAATAAGAGTGACGTGAGTCCATCCCCTTGTCTCACTCCAGTTTTAATTTCGAAGGGCTCTGAGATGTCACCCATGAATTTAACTTTTGACCTTGTGTTAGTTAATGTTGCTTTAATAATTGCCAGCGTTTTCAGATCTAGTTCTTGTTCTTTCAAGATTTGGAATAAAGATTCGCGGTCAATAGAATCATATGCTTTCTTGAAATCCACAAATGTACAGACGAGATTTTTATTGTACAGTTTATGATGTCTTAGAATCAACTTTAGATTCAGGATCTGTTCAGAACAGTATCTGCCCGGTCGAAAACCTGCTTGATATTCACCAATTTGAGGTTCTAACTGTCCCTGTGCCCTGTCTAGTAGACATTGAGGTAGAATCTTGTAACAAACTGGGAGAAGATATATACCTCTGTAGTTGTTTGCATCCCTTCTATCTCCTTTTTTGTGTAGTAAATGAATTAGAGCATATTTCCAATCTTCCGGAATCCGTTCGCTTCGCCAAACTTCTTGCAGAATTTTGGTTGTTTCCTTGATTGTACCTGGACCAGCGGATTTCAAAAGTTCAGCAGTGATTCCATCTTCACCAGAAGCTTTGTTATTTTTGAGTCGCTTAATTTGCCTAATTATTTCATCTTAATGTAATGGTAATGTATCTGGGTTTGTTTGTTTAGGGTTTAGTGTTAGTAATTTGTTTAAAGGCTCAGGACAGTTTAGTAGTTATTCAAAATATTTCTCAAGTTCTTTGCAATTGTCTTGGTTATTTAAAGCTAATTGTACGTTTTTCTTTTAGAAGCAAAGAGTTTGGGTTTGATAGCATGTTAATTTAGTATTAAATATTTTGCAGAAGCTCCGGTATTATTTTTTTGGAAATCTTTTTCTATTTCATTAAGTTGATTGTTTTCATATTTACTTTTAGTTTGTCTAATTAGCTTCGATGTTTCCTTTCTTACTTCCAAAAAGATGTTATAATTTATTGCTGTGTTTTAGCTGTTCCAATCTTTGATGCTTTACTTCGGCTTAATACTGCTTGTTCGCAAACTTCATTCCACCACGGATGTTTTCTACGTTTTTGTAAAGGGACCAACTTTGAGAATGTGTTAATAATTTTTTGTTTCAATTCTTGCCAGTTCTGTGCTGGTGGTTTATCAAGCTCTTCTGTTAGAGTTCGTTTTATTTTCGTAGGTTCGAACTTTGGTATTAGCAGTCTCTTTTGAATAAGTTTTCGAGGTTTTAAGCTAAGTTTGATTCTAGTCAAGTAGTGATCCGTGTCTATGTTAGCTCCTTTCCTGACTTGAATATTCAAAATCTCTTTTTAATTGGGATACGAAAGGTAACATGGTCAATTTGGAATTCACCTTTGTACGTGTTTGGGCAGCTCCAGGTTTTTTGTTTTGTTATTTTCTTCTTAAAATGGGTTGACATTATTTTTATATTAAACTGCGAATTTAGTTCAACCAATCTTCTACCATTATGGTTAGTCCATTTATGAGCGGGAAAACTGCCGACTGTTTTCCTCTACTTTCTTTCTTTCCCTAGTTGGGCGTTGAAATTACCCAATAGGATTTTTACGTATTTAGAGGGAATTTTAGAGATAGCCTTTTCCAGAATTTCCCAGGACTTATTTACTTTTTCAGGATTAAATTTATTTTCTACGTTAACTGGGAGGTGTGCATTGATTAATGTATAGTTTTTGTTAGCACACATAAGGGATAGTATCATAAGTCGATTATTTACTGACTGGACATTAGTTATAGAACCAAGAATGTTTTTTGATATTGCGAAAGCAACACACGAGATGTGGTGTATTTTTGAGTTTTCTATTGTCCGTTTTACTTTTCAAAAGTCTGTAGTTGCTGAATTCCAAGGTTTTATTATCTGTCAATCTGGTTTCTTGCAAAGCTAAAATTTGGATCTTTGCTGATTCAATGTTCGCCCCAATTCGTGTAGTTTTCCTGGGCGCAGGAGAGAATTGATGTTTACCGTTCCAAAGAAAGTTTTTGTTGTATATATATATATATATATATATATATATATATATATATATATATATATATATATATATGTGTTAGTTCGTAGTGTTTCGCGGAACACTGTAGAATAATGTAGAATAATTCCTACTGAAAACTTTCGACCATGGCTGTATGAAAGTATAATATATGCAATATTTTTCCGGTATATTGTCCTATTATATCAAAAAACAAAGAAACCTCGTTAATAATTCGCACTTTCACCTACTTCCTGTCAGTTTCCGGTGATCGTATTGATCGATTATCACCTTGAAACAAAAACGAATTTTACACAGGCCAATAATCTCAATTAAAATACCTAAATCACTCTGAATTATAGCCGACAAGCAGCTTTATCATCGATCAATCACATAATTACAGCTCTTGGGTCTGATCTAGAAAGAAAAAAAAACCGAGTCAATTTCATTGCAAGAATTTTCCTCTATCAAAATATTTTCGACCAATTAATGGTAATTCAATCGAATTATTTTTTTTTGCCGTTTATATAAACAAATATCGTTTCTAGACTATTTCGCATAATTGAAATCGACTGATGTAACAAACGTATCGTAATCGGTCGTTTTGTATTCAATAAACATAATTAATAAGTTCTTTAAGATTTAACGAGCTCGGAAATTTTACAGACACGCTTCAGACCGAGTAGCAATCTCAAATTAAATCTTTATCAAAATATTTTTATTGTACAATAATTAAAAAATGAAAATGTGTTCTTTGCACGTTCTTGAAAGCAAAAAAGTCACTTAATTTGAAAGGAAAGTAAAACGTGTCCCAATAGATACTTCGGGATTTCGTTTTTTTAAATAAAACCAACAAATATTGGTTTTATTTAAAATGTATCTTGCTTGTTTATTTTATCAAAAAGTGGACACATTTCTTAAAAATAATATAAATATATATATATATATATATATATATATATATATATATATATATATATATATATATATATATATATATATAATCATCATCATCATCAGCCTGTATCGATCCACTGCAGGATGAAGACCTCTTCAGCATGCTTCCAACTTTCACGGTACTGAGCTTTTCTCTGCCACTCGGGTCCAATATACTTAACGATGTCATCAATCCATCTTGCTTTCGGTTTTCTTCGCGGACGTTTGCGATCAAGCGGTATCCACTCCAGGATTGCCTTGGTCCATCTATCGTCCCATCGCCTCGCTATATGGCCTGCCCATCTCCATTTCAATTGCTTTACTCTTCCAATGATGTCACAGACTTTTGTTTGTTTCCTGATCCATGCGCATGACTTTCTGTCTCATCTTGTAATGCCAAGCATACATCTTTCCATTCCCCTCTGTACCACCCGAAGTTTTTGAATTGATTGCGATGTGACTGTCCAGGTTTCACTTCCGTATGTCATAACGGGTAGAACGCACTGATCGAAGACTTTTCTTTTCAGGCAAAGTGGGAGTCTGTTCTTAAACACTATGTTGAGCCTACCAAATGCCTGCCAGCCACATTTAACACGCCGTTCCACCTCCCGAGCAGTATTCCCCTCCATTGAAATCCTCTGCCCAAGATATATAAAGCTGTCCACAATCTCTAAATCCCTTCCTAAAACTGAAATTCTTCTGTCCTGAGCGAAGTTTTTGAACATAACCTGACTTTTTTTCAGGTTTATTTTGAAGCCAAATGGTTCGCCAGCCCTTTGCAGTTCTTGTATGCGTCTTTGCAGCTCTTCTGGGTCTTGTGAAATGAGAATAATATCACAAGATACTGCAAATCTAAGATGGTTTAAGTTTGCACCATTGATCTTTACACCATCCTGTTCCCAATCCAATTTACGGAATACTTCTTCAAGGCCAGTCTAGAAAAGAATAGGCGATATTGCCTCGTTCTATATTAATTCCCACTTCAAGATCATCAAGATGAATTGTGGCTGTAGCTCCATCATATATCGATTCTAATAGGTTTACATAGGCTCTCCCTACACCTTGGCTAAGCAGTGCATCCATTATCGCATGCTTTGAGATGGAATCAAATGCTTTTTCGTATGCGATAAAAGCCAAAGACAGTGGCATGGTGTATTCGTTGCGCCTTTCTATGACCTGCTGTACAACCTGGATGTGATCCATTGTACTGAATCCTGCTTGTTCTCTTGATTGTGCGTCATTCAGTTTTTTTAATATTCTTTTAGAAATTATCTTAGTGAAAACTTTGTACATTACTGATAGGAGGCTTACTGGACGGTAGTTCTTTAAATCTTCCTGTGCTCCTTTTTTATGTAAAAGGATCACTTCTGCATTTTTCCATAAGTCAGGTACTTTTTGTTCTTTGAGGCATTTTGAGTCTAATTTTGCCAGTGTTTTATGTAACGCCCGAACACCAGCTTTAGCATTTCGACAGTTACACAGTCCTTTCCTGGAGCCTTGCCCCGTTTTTCATCGATTCTGTAGCATTTGTTACTTCCTCCAGTAGGATATCTGGCATTTGGCATATATATATATATATATATATATATATATATATATATATATATATATATATATATATATATATATATATATATATATAAAAGGAGAAATGTAGATACAGGTGACAGATTGGTTGATTTTGCGGAAGGACAAGAACTGTATATTATGAATTCATTCTATAAGAAAAATATCACCAGAAAATGGACTTGGAAAAGTCCATCTGGGCTCACAAGTGAAATTGACTACATCATGACCAACGATAAAACGATATTTACCAATTGTAGTGTCCTTAACAAATTTTAATGTTGGAAGTGACCACCAAATGGTACGAGCAAAAGTTAGGATTAACTGTCGAAGAGAACGCGAAAGAATGGTAAGATCAAAGAAGAGCAAAGTGGATTCTGGGAAACTGCTGGAGAGAGGAAGCGATTTTGAGATTGCTTTGTCAAACCGGTTTGCTGTGTTACAAGATCCGGAGGAAGTGGAACTCTCAGTTCAATATGAAGAAATCGCCAACAATGTGCTTCCAACGGCTGCTTCAATAGCACCAGAAGAAAAATGTCTCAAACAGACTAAAATCTCCAATGAGACCATTGATTTAATGAAGAAAGGACGGGCAATGAGTAATGCAGGTAGTCCTTTTCGCAAGGTCGAATACACTGAGCTCTGCAAAACTATAAGAAAACGTATCAGAGAGTACACGCGCCGATTAGAGAGTACTCTAGCAGAACCCGGCAAACGTTGTCCTGCCAGTGTATATGTATTTACATCTATATATCTAATATGGATGGTCTATATGCAATGTAGAATCTATATAGGATTGTAGAAAATTGTGCAAAAAAGATTTAAAGATTTCTCATATTGATAAGTTTCTATTATTTTTATTAATACAAATGATATACATTTTTTTATTAATAATTTACGTGAACGAACAATATTTTTAACCATTCCATTCCCTCTATATTCAAACCAATTTAAAGTAATTCAAACCAATAATCTAGCGTAACGCAACTGGATAAACAATAATTTTGTTTTTCTGATTGTGCCACATTGTCTATCGTACGGCAGCATTTTTAAATTTAAATACTCTAAGCAGGGAAAGACGTAGTTAATGTGTAGAAATTGGAGCAAAAACGCAAAAATATTGACCGTGTTCAAATATCTATGTATACCAATTTTCATAGGTTATACGGTGTAGAAATTGAAGTATTAAAAAGCAAAGGAAGTTTACCCGTGCGTTGCCATTCCCTCATCCGTCATCCAAAGCGCCAGCAGGCGTCTCCCAAGACCGGTTTCTGGCCTTAAGCCGTCATCAGTTGGGCTCAAGCTGAACGCTAGAAGAGCGGATGAAAGAACGACTAAAGTCATGACCATATAAATTAGTCATGTCGAATGGAGGCTGCAATCATGCACATGGAGACTGAAGACACTCCATCCTGTGGTAAATGGTCGCAGCAACGGTCGGATAAGTACGAAAAATATGGATGGCGAATCGAAAAATAATATTGGATGGTTATGTCTGTCCCCCCGGTCACTGGTTATTTTTTTCCAGTTTTTAATACCTATCTCTTTTAAATCTTTCATGACAGCCTCTCTCCATCGCTTCCTTGCTTTATTTCACCTTGTGGTCCTCCCCATGCAATCTTCCTCACTCTATTTTCTCCCATTCTCTCTATATAGCCCAACCAATGCAGTTTTCTTGATTTTACTATCGTGTTTATTTTTCGACCCTTGGAAATATCATAAATTTCCTCATTTATTCTTCTCACAAATTCACAATTCTTCTAACAAACCATCGTCCTTCTTTCCTCCAATTATCCTTCCGATTTTTCTATGTTCCCATCTGAACAATTTCTCATCTTCTTTCTTGTTTAGTACCCATGTCTCAGATCCATACAATGCAGTTGGTCTCAATACTGCCTTATACAATCTTAATTTGGTGTTTCTGGATGTAAATTTCGATCTTATTAGATGGTTCAAGGCTTCTGCACATATGTTACATAAGTACAGCTCTACAGGCCTTTACGGCCAAACCACTCTATTCTTTACCTTTCTTTCCCACTGTCTCACACCTATTCTGGCCAAATCCTCTTCCACCACCTGTTCTCCTTGGTTTTCCCCTCTTCATTATTTCCTCGCTTCTCCCCCTTGCTTTCAACCTGTTTTATTAAGCTACTTTCTGGTAGCCTTTCTATATATCCTAGCCAGGCTATTCCCCGTGCTATGATGATCCGCGTTATTGAGGCTTCTCCAAATACCGTTATTATTTCTTCATTGGCCCTTCTTCTCCACTGAGACCATTGATACCACCGTATATTCTTCTCAGCAATCTACGTTCTCACATCTCCAACATTCTTTTATTGCTATTGGTTAAGATCCCGGTCTCCGCGGCACATATTACAACTGATCTCATTAACGTCTTATAAACTTTTACTTTGGCTTTTCCTGATATATTCTTTTTTCTCAGGAGTCACTGCAGCATCGTTGCTCATTTATTTCTTTTTGCTATTCTGGCCTTAACCTCCGCTTCCATTCCATGTTTATCTGTAATAGTTGAGCTAAGGTAACAAAAACGATCAACTCTTTCGAAGTATAGTGTTTTGTTTTGTTTGTATTTACTCGGAGCCCTAACCTTCCTGCTTCTCTCATTAATCTTTGAGTTACATTTTTCATTTCTCCCAACTCTCCTGTTATAATTGTTATATCGTCGATGAAAGCAAGACATTTTTCTATCATCAGACAATAGGTCTCCTTATCTGAGGCCCGACTTTACTTTGAAGGGTTTTGAATGTTGGCCATTTACTTTAACTAAGCTGACTATAATTTATATACTAATTTTTGTTAGAACTATTAGTTTTCTATTAGCCCCAAGCATCTCCTTCTCTTATTCACACTTGATTATTATCCTTACGCCTAAGCAAACAAATTCTTCCACGCTTTCAACAGTCATACTTTCTAGTTATGTGTCCATTTTCACTTTCGAGACCTTGTGTACCTTCTACTATCATTAGTTTGCTTCTTTTTGATTAATTTTTAAACCAAAAAAAAAAACCAACTTATATGCTGCCTGCACTAGCCTTTCTGACACTTTTTTCTCACAAATTTTTTCTCACTTCTCGCAATAATTGCTTTATCATCCGCATAACCCACTATTTGATGGCTTCTGTAAAGTATCTTTTTCTGTTTCCCTTCTTAATAACCATTTCCAAAAATATGTCGAATAATATTGTCGATACTCGATTTTAACCCTACATTGATTGTTGTTATCTCTACTGTCATACTCACTAATCTTACTATTTTAGAGGGTACTTTACATTCTTCCATGGTTTTTAACATTCTGTATCCCTTTACTGAATCGTAGGCCTTACTTAAATCTATAAACGGTACAATTGCAGGAATTTTATATTCGTAACACGTTGTTAGTATATCTTTCATGGCAAAAATCAGGTCGATTGTTCCTCTGCCCTTATTAAAACCTGTTTGGTATTCCCCTATCTGTCATTCAATTATTCCTTCTAATCTTTTTGATTAATACCGCTACTATTTTATGACAAATATCCAACAAAGAAATGCCTCTATAATTATTACAATCTGTCTATCGATTCTCTCCCCATTCGTTGCCATAAATCTTTATTATTTATCCTCTCCGACCACCAAACTTGTATATTTTTCAAGCATGGTTTATATACCACACCCAGAGTAAGATTGGTTCCATCATCTAGTTAAATATTTTGAATTAACACCAAATTTTATTGAGTGACATGACATGAATGTAGCTATAGCGTTATTTATTATGTCGTTTACATATTTCAGTAATCTATCAATTCCCACCATTACACTTTCCAAGTAGTTAAATTCCTTTATTTCCTCCATCATTCTTCCTCCTCACCTTCACCTCATGTTTTCATGTTTAGGTATATGTACAAGTACATTGTCTAAATGATAATGTCTAAATGATCTAAAACTTAAAAAAATTTCAAAAATATATGTTTCATATTATCATATTATTCATATTATCATATTTATCAAGAATTCTTGAGAAATATTAACTAATGAAGAAAAAGAAATTAAAGTTTCTTTATAACCAATAAACAGAATTAATTAAAGCACTGATTAATTAAAGATCACATTATGGATTCGTGATTCTCTAAAAAAAACATCTTTCTAATATGCACGACGAAAATTAACCTATCGACTGACAGATTGAAACTGTGATTATAATTCGATTTTGTCTGCGAAAATATTAATGTTTTCGACGTGAAGAAAGCCAATCAAGCTCCCAGTTGATACTATTAAATTTTTCTTAGATTAATTGATCTACCGTTGCGATAGAGATTAAGCCATTATTATTAATTGTGGAGAAAGTTCTAAAATAAATTTGATGTTTCGTATTGGTACAGTTCGTTTTATTATTGATTTAATTAATGGCGTTGTAGATATATTTTTGGTCGGGTATTTAGAAACGTTACTCAATAGAGTAATGTTGTATCACTATCATGAACTACAAAAAAATTTCGAAAAAAAAACAATATTCTTAAAGCAAGAAGAAGAAAAGAGAGTAAAAATCAATGAAAATACTTAATACTATAAGGTACACCATTGACACGGTTTTCATTGCTCGAACTCTAGAAGGTCTCTAAAAAATGGTACACATACAAAAACATACACAACAAGGCTTTAATCAAAGTGATGTCGCAGAAATTGTAGGTATTTCCCAAAGTCCCGTATCGAAAATTCATACACAGTTCCAAGAGACAAATGACGTTAAAGATCGCCCCAGAAGTGATAGAAAACGATCTACAACAGCTGCATAAGACCGGCATCAATGCCGGTCATCATCATATATCAATGATAGCTCGAAGAAATCGTCTGGAATCTACAAGTGGTTTATCAAGGGAGGTTGTTAAACAAAAAAAAACAACAACAAAAAGTAAAATTGCAATGAGCTCAAGAAATGGTGTATCATAATCATAACCGGAATAACGTGATGTTCCCGAGAATTGGCTTGGTTTCTGATTCTCGACGAACATTTTGTTTGGGGAGCCCCAGGTCAACAAGCCCAACAAGAAACAGCTCAATCACGTATCCCATTTGAAGGTGGGAGCGTGATGTTTTGGGATAATATTATGACGGTATACTGACACCTCTACCGATCCTGGAGAGAAGAGTCATTGGTAATGTCTGAATGATTGTGGCGTGTTCATATATTTTTTTCCTTTATTTGGGTTTTTCGCCACTATCAAAAACTCAAAAACATCAAAAATAACCTGTTCTTATTTAAAGAAAGAATCACTGGGTAAAAACAAAAAACCAAACGGAGACAAATTTCTCAGTGATTCTTTTTTGTAATAAATTTACCTAACGAACAAAATTTATAAAGATATAAAAATGTTTTAAAAAATTTTACAAACTTTTAACGTTAACGTTTCGGAGGGTACTCTCCCTCCGCTTTCAAAACTAAACAAAAAAATAAATTATATTAATTTGTAATATATAAAGTAACGAGTGAAAGTAAATATATTTTTTTTGTATATGTCAACGATACTTACATTGACAACAATAGATTTTCATGACAGTGACATACTACGAAAATATATATATACATATATATATATATATATATATATATATATATATATATATATATATATATATATATATATATATATATATATATATATATATATATATATATAGGTAATGTTTACTGTGTGATTGTTTATTGTACTGATTGTGTATTCAAATATTTAAATGTGTTTAAATATTTTTTTTGTATATGTCAACGATACTTACATTGACAACAATAGATTTTCATGACAGTGACATACTACCAAAATATATATATATACATATATATATATATATATATATATATATATATATATATATATATATATATATATATATATATATATATATATATATATATATATAGGTAATGTTTACTGTATGATTGTTTATTGTACTGATTGTGTATTCAAATATTTAAATGTGTTTAATTGTATTCTTTAGAATCGGGAACCATATTGAATTTAAATCTACCGAAGGCATAGCAATACAGTTATTTTTATTTAAATTAATTACAGCAGTTTCTTTTAATCTTCTGTATTTTGTTACCGATTCTTTTAATGCCGTTTTGGAATTATTTCAGTTGATTTTATGATCCGATTCCCATGCGTGTTGACAATGTTCTAGATTTATTAAAATCGCTCTATCTAAAGTATCTAAAGTATCTAAATATATATTATATATATATATATATATATATATATATATATATATATATATATATATATATATATATATATATATATATATATATATATTATATAGCCCTATCTAAAGTAAAGTATATAAGTAAAGTAAGTATCGTTCATCGTATCGTATCGTTCACTCGTTACTTTATATATTACAAATGAATATAATTTATTTTTTAGTTTAGTTTTGAAAACGGGGGGAGAGTACCCTCCGAACCGTTGACATTAAAAGTTTGTAAAATTTTTTATAACATTTTTATATCTTTAAAATTTTGTTCGTTAGGCAAATTTATTACAAAAAAGAATCACTGATAAATTTGTCTCCGTTTTGTTTTTTGTTTTTACCCAGTGATTCTTTCTTTAAATAAGAACAGGTATTTTTGAGTTTTAGATAGTGACGAAAAACCCAAATAAAGGAAAAAAATATGAGTAATTGGTGCTGTGTACATCGAAGAAGTTTTATATCCTGTTGTGGGAGACAGATTTGTTTTCATAAATGACAATGCACCTCCCCTTCGAATAGCAGCAGTACAAAATTTTCTTGAAGAGGAGTAAGGATCCAAGGATCCAAAAATAATAAAAGAGATAAAATGGCACACTGTGACCTGTGTAAGGGTTTCTTGTGCAGTTTAGTGAGTGTGTAACTGTGCGAACAATATTATTGAAAAACTTTAAAATAAAATAGTTTAAATATTAAATTCATCATTTTTGACTCGCCCATTCTTCGTACTCTTTTGATTTAGTTCCCAGTGACAATTTTCGGTTCCTAAAACTTCCTATAAACCCCCCCTCCCTATAAAACACCCCTATAAACTGGAACGATATTTAAAATATATTTGAAGTAATAAAATTAACATTTTTACAGACTGATTCTGAAATTTAATAAAAGTTTTACTAACATAAAGTAGTTTTTCTTGTAAAGTTGTTTTTTCTGATATTTTTTATTAATATTTCAGTGCTTGCCAAGTGTGTACCCCCAATGCCACCAACGTTATCTGGTCCAACTGTCAATGTATCTTGGCTGATGGTGTTGAAAGAAGCATGCTGGCTGTAAATCGTATGTTACCAGGTCCCAGTATCCAGGTGAGTTTGAAAATCAAAAATAAATCAACAGGTGTAATGTTAAAAACGAAAACCTTTGACAGGTTTGTGAAGGAGACAAAGTGGTTATCGATGTAGAAAACCATCTCGAAGCCCAAGAAGTTACCATTCACTGGCATGGTATCTGGCAGAAAGGCTCACAGTATTATGATGGTGTACCTTTCGTGACACAATGCCCCATACAACAAGGAAATTCGTTCAGGTAGGTTTTGGTTTTACATTTTTTTACAGACCCCTTTTATAGAAGAATTTTACGACTTCCTCTGTATTTTTCTATTTTTTCGTTATTTGCTTTTTCATATAATCTAGTATCACAAAGATTGATTTAGGGCCGGTTCTACAATGCAAGAATATACCAGATATAAGCTATACTTGGAATAACGCGAAGCCTGAACTGGTATATTCTTGCATTGTAGAACCGGCCCTTAGGCTGTGATATTGCTTTTTAAGTTTGTAGACATTGAAAGTATTAAACAATACGGAATAATAAGTGGCAATAAACTAAGATTGCAATGGGGCAGTTAGAGAGATTCCATGTCCAAATCGACCCCTTTTGCTTTGGTTAGAAATTTTTCTATACCTTATATGTTCTAATACCCCACAAAATAATTTTCTGGGATTTTGTTATAAGTTATAAGTTTTGTTGATAAGTTTGCCATTTTTAACATTTTTCTTTTATTTCCCCAAAAAAAATCTCATTCATTCCACGGCTAGTTTTTTTATATATTATTTTATTATAAAATTATAAAAACAAAGTTAAATTGCGAAAATACGAAAACATAATTTTTGGATTAAAAAAAAATTAATGTAAAGTTGACCCACAATGGAACTGCGGCATCACACGAAGAATTAATGGACATTTTTTTGGGAAAAATAGATAAAAATTTAAAATGATGTCAAGCACAATGGATACACCATGCCACTGTGCTTGGCTTTTATTGACTATCAAAAGGCATTTGATTCAATATCATCGCCAGCCATAATTGATGTATTGCTTAACCAAGGGCTAGACAGAGCCTATGTGAACCTAGTGAGATTCATTTATAAGGAAGCTACAGCTACAATTTACATGGATGACAAGGTGACTCAATATCGCTAATAATCTGCCTTGAAGAGGTATTCCTGTTGGAACAGGATTGAATAAAAATCAATGCATACTAAGTGCATACCTAAGCCATCTTAGATTCGCAGATGATATCGTTCTGCTCTCACAAGACCCAGATGAGCTACAAAAGCACATACAAGAACTGTAAGGGGCGGGAGAACCATTTGGCTTGAAAATAAGCCTGAAAAGAGTCAGGTTATGTTCAACAAATTTGCTGTCAACAGAAGAATTAATATTTTAGGAAGCGATTTAGATATTGTGGACCACTACATATATCTTGGGCAAAGGATTTCAATAGAGGGAGGCATGTTATGTAGCTGGCTGGCATTTGGCAGGCTCAATATAGTATTTAAAAACAAACTCCTACTTTGTCTGAAAAGAAAGACCTGCATATGGATGAGAGAACAAACGAATGTATATGACATCATTGGAAAGGTGAAATAATTGAAGTGGAAGTGAGCAGGTCATATAGCGATCCTGGAATGGATATCGCTTGATCATAAACGCTCACGAAGAAGACCGAAAACACGATGGAGGGATGACATCATTAAGTATATTGAACTCGAATGGCAGAGGAAAGCTCAGGACCGTGCGAGTTGGAAGCATGCTGGGGAGGCCTTCATCCTGCAATGTGGATGAACAGGTCAACTGGTCATGTTAATGACGGGTCGTGATCATACACAACTCACGACATCATACGGCGAATGTTCGTAGCAGTCAGGACAGCTCATAATATTCTGCCTGCAACCTCGGGTATAGTACCCACAAGATAGCGTAACGGAGCCGTAGAGGGAAATATTACAGAAATCTTTCACCCTTTCTCCACTTGATGCCACCTTGTGGGCATATATATATATATATATATATATATATATATATATATATATATATATATATATATATATATATATATATATATATATATATATATATATATATAATACACTGCGGGTTTGGAACCTTTGGCGTTACACTAACAAACTTTTATTACAAAAATTTTTTCACAATACACCAAAACACTATTTTTATATTCTGGACGCACGTTTCGCTAACTACGTTAGCATCATCAGCAGATGATTAAAACTAAATTCTTATTCTAAAAACTCCTTACTTTATATAATGCTCGCTTAGCATTGTGGGCGGGGGCGACAATGCTAATCAAGCGACCAATAGCAAGTGAGGACCTACAGCAGTAGGAACAGAGAACTCGAAGGAATAGGACCGTTGTGTCTGTTCATACTACTGGTACATTTACTGATTTTTATACTCTCATAAGCGTCTAATTGTCTATTGTTTGTTACATGTTTTATTAATCTTAAATTATTGATATCTATGCAATGATCATTCTCAAAAATATGTTGAGCAACACAAGATTTATCGGGCCTTGTGTATCTTAATTGAGCGATGTGTTCTTTGAACCTAGTTCTGTTTGATCTTCTCATTTGCCCAACATACCTTTGATCACAATCCTTACAAAAAATTTCATAAATACCCGACCTTTCCATTGGAGGAGTTTTATCTTTAGAATTACCTAATAAATGTCGTAAGTTTAAACCAGCTCTGTATACCAGTTTTAGATTGACATTCTTAAAAACATTTTTTAAGCCACGCATTACATTATGATGAAAAGGTAATGAAACAAATATTGAGGTATCTCTTTCCAATTGAAAAGTCGAGTTTTCACGAACTAAAACCTTATATCTATGTTTTCTAATTATCTTATCAACTAACGAGGGAGCAAATCCATTACACTCGGCTACATTCCTAATATAATTCCTCTCTATTTCATATCTTTCGTTATTAAGCGGAAAATTGAGTAGTCTATGTATTAAGAAATTGAAACTAGACATTTTATGACCAATATAATGATAAGAATCGTTAGGAATATATCTAAGTGTAGTGGTATTTTTTCTATATATGTCAAACTCTAGACAATTATCCGTATTTTTAATAATCAATTAACTCTAGAAATGGTCTCTAGAAACTCTAGAAGCAATTAGACGCTTATGAGAGTATAAAAGTCAGTAAATGTACCAGTAGTATGAACAGACACAACGGTCCTATTCCTTCGAGTTCTCTGTTCCTACTGCCCTAGGTCCTCACTTGCTATTGGTCGCTTGATTAGCATTGTCGCCCCGCCCACAATGCTAAGCGAGAATTATATAATGTAAGGAGTTTTTAGAATAAGAATTTAGTTTTAATCATCTGCTGATGATGCTAACATGGTTAGCGAAACGTGCGTCCAGAATATAAAAATAGTGTTTTGGTGTATTGTGAAAAAATGTTTGTAATAAAAGTTTGTATATATATATATATATATATATATATATATATATATATATATATATATATATATATATATATATATATATATATATATATATATATATATATATATATAGTTATAACTAAGTTTTACTGCCTACAATTTTACCCCTTTATTTTATATGTGGAATCGTTCACTTAACATATTGAAAATACGGGATGATTATCTTCAAATTCTATTTTTTTTTTTTTTTGGTTTAGTCGTTATGATTATGAAAAATTGATTACCAATTGATCGAAAAACCAAAGATCTTTAATTTATATGCATATTAACGCGTAGATATATATTTTAACATTACATCACTACACCCGTGGTTACTTAACTGTCAAAAAATCGAACGCTTTCTATAACACGCCCGTAATCGCCTAAAACGTAAAATTATTACATTTTCATCATTAGTGCTTTATTTTAATTGGCAGGGAATAAAATAAAAATGAAATAATTAATTTGAAGTAGTTCATGCCTTAAAAGATAACCAGTAAAACAGGGGGCGTTATGCGAGTAGTTGTGCAACCATTTGACTTAGTTACACACGCAGTGGGTTGATATAGTTTCACTGCAATCCGTTAAATATTGGTATAGTATTAGTTATTAGTAGATTAAAAACACTAATAATTATATGTATGATATCAGATACAGCTTCAATGATTAGACCTAATTATCTTTAAAAGCATATATCGATTTAAAATGAAATCTAAGAGACCATAGATTCAAACGAGGCAATTGCAAAATGTGAAACGGTAACGTGTCAGATGAATACGGAACTTGTGAAATGGTCTTGGTTCATATCGATCGATATTGCTTCAAAGTCGTCTTGTTAGAATTAAAGATACATTTAATTACGTAAAATATCTGAACATCTTACATGAACATTGACCACTGTTCACACTTTACCATACATACCAGAAATAAATAATTAAATAAAAAAAGTTCTTAAAACACATAATATAAACATAACAGAAATACCCAATAATAACACTAAACAAATATTTACAAAATTAAAAACACAAAATGAAACAGACAAATTTAATTTACAAAATCGATTGTTTAAATTGCCCAATAGTTCATATATTTGTCAAACTAAACAATATTTAAAAAACAAAATAAATGAACATAAAAAGGCTTTAGAAACCTAGAACCAAACGTAACTGTCATTTCAAAACATGCCACAGATAATGAGACAACTTCAATATTAACAACATAAAAATTTTAGATTTTTAAAAAAAAATTAAAAAAGTAATACAAAGGAGGAAAAAAACAAATAATACCATTAATTTCAGAAATAATACTGATTATTTAAGTTGTTTTTTCTAATATAATTTTCTACTATAATAATTTTTCTATATTTTTATTTTTACATCTAATATCATTACATCTAAAAAATCCAAAATTGTTAGGTTATAATAAAAAACAAAAAAATATCAAGGTAAAAGATTTGTTAAATATGTCAAAATTAATCGAAAATTGAGAAAAAAAATGTCGAATTTAATTTAAAAAAGTTTGGGGAATTAATTGCTCAATTATATATAATGGTAGATTTTTAGATATAAATTTGTATTTTTTATAAAAATAATGTATATTGTAGTTGTTCTGAGGATGGGTTATAATTAAACTAAAACGTAAACAAAGTAATAATATTAAACGGTCATAAAAAAAAACTGTTAATCGAACTTGAGAACATACATTGGGATATTATTGGGCTCTATGAAACACGATAAAAAAAGAAAATGGACGATGTGGAGGAATTGGATTCCTCATCAATCGAAAGCTGAAGGACATTGTGGTAAAATTTGAAACTACATCTGACCGACTTGCCAATGCGTCATTCAGATGAATAAAAAGTTTAGGCTTCAAATCGTCCAAGCTTATGCACCAACTATATGTCATAGGGGTAAGAAAATTGAGGAATTTTATGATGATGTGACCCAGGTTTTGTACAAGGAGAAATGTAGGTAATCCTGATGGGTGATTTTAATGCTAGAATTAGAACAACAAGAACTGGTCAAAATGCAACTGGCTCATATGGAACTGGTGAGCGAAACAATAAAGCTGACAGATTGGTTGATTTTGCTGAAAGACAACAACTTTATATTATGAATTCGTGCTATAAGAAAAATGTCAGCAGAAAATGGATATGGGAAAAGACCATCTGAAGTTACAAGTGCAATTGATTACATCTGGACCAACGATAAAACGATATGTCGTATATTTTTTTGTTTATTTGGGTTTTTCGCCACGATCTAAAACTCAAAAAATATCAAAAATATCTGTTCTTATGTAAATAAAGAATCACTGGGTAAAAACAAAGAACCAAACGGAGACAAATTTCTCAGTGATTCTTTTTTGTAATAAATTTGCCTAACGAACAAAATTTTAAAAATATAAAAATGTTCTAAAAAATATACAAACTTTTAACGTTAACGTTTCGGGAAGTATTCTCCTCCCGTTTTCAAAACTAATCTAAAAATAAATAATATTAATTTCTATAAATTATGAAAAGATAGGAAGTAAATATATTTTTTGTGTGTGTCAATGATACTTACATTGACAATATACCTATATATATATATATATATATATATATATATATATATATATATATATATATATATATATATATATATATATATATATATATATATATATAGGTGAGGTTTACCGTGTGATTGTAATTGTTTATTGAAATTCTTAAATGTTTTTAATTGTATTCTTTAGAATCGGGAACCATATTGAATTTAAATCTACCGAAAGCGTAGCAATACAATACAGTTATTTTTATTTAAATTAATTAAGCGGTTTCTTTTAATCTTCTGTAATTTGTTACCGATTCTTTTAATACCGTTTTGGAATTATTCCAATTGATTTTATGACCCGATTCCCATACATGTTGACAAATTCTAGATGTATTAAAATCGCCCTTTCTAAGAAGGTTTTTATGCTCTTTTATTCTAACATCTAACGGTCTAGATGTCTCACCTATATAGAATTTGCCACATTCGCAGGGAATTTTATAAACCACATTTTTGATATTTTGTTGTGTGTTGTTTGGTTTAGTTTTTGTTAATAGAGATCTAAGAGTATTTTTTTTTTAAATGTCGTTCTTTTGTTGTATTTATTTCCTACTCTTTTAATTGTGTCAGAAATACCGCGGATATAAAGAATTGTGAGATTTTTTTTTCAGTTTTTTTGAGTCTAAATAAAGAAAAAAAATATAGGAACATGCCAAAATCATTCAGACATTACAATATGTTGTAATTGTACTGTCCTTAACAATTTTAATGGTACAAGCGAAAGTTAGGAATAACTGTCGAAGAGAACGCGAACGAATGGTAGGTCAAAGAAAGGTAAAGTGCATTCTGGGAAACTGCTGGAGAGAGGGTGCGATTTTGAGATTGTTTTGTCAAACCGGTTTGCTGTATTACAAGATCCGAAGGAGATAGAAATATCAGTTCAATATGAAGAAATCACCAACAATGTGCTTCAAACGGCTGCTTAAATAGCACCAGAAAGAAAATGTCTCAAACAGACAAAAATCTCCAGTGAGACCATTGATTTAATGAAGAAACGGAGGGCAATGAGTAATGCAGTTAGTCCTTTTGGCAGGGTCTAGTACGCTGAGCTCTGCAAAGCTATAAGAAACCTATACTCTCGCCGACTTTCCGTCGAATGGCGTATGTCTGCAATGTTAGATATTAAAAGGCGAAACATGTTCCCTCCAATTGCAAGGATGAGTGGGGCTCGTCCTCAGTCAAGTACCTTCGAACAAAATCTTCATGTAGCCAGAGACGTAGATTGCTGTGTGTTCCACATGAGATTGTGGAACCCAACGGTTGGATGTACGTGACACTCAGCTACTGTTGTATCATTGAACGCTGTCCAAAGAAATCTAACATTATAATATAAATAAATAAAAATAAATCACTAGGCCCAAAATCACACAAAATAAAAAATAATAATATTAAATGGTCACGAAAATATATGTAATTATTGAGTATATGGCAGTTCAGCGACTCAGATGGATGGGACACGTAGCGAAAATAGAAATGTTCCATCCGTACTTCACGTGTCCGATCGTTTCAAATCAACGGCCGCCATCGCGCCAAGAACAAGTACCTCCCGGGCCTAACAGCCGTTGTCAGCTGGGCTCGAGTTTGACGCAAGCGGTATCATTCTCCATTGAAATCATCTGTCCAAGATATGAGTAGTGATTTATTGGCAGATTTACTGAACTCAACCTGACTCTTATTCCCAAACGAAATGGTTTAGTTTTTGCAGCTTCTGTATGTGTGTTTCTAGTCCATATAGGACTAGCCCATATAGGCGAATCTAGGATGGCTTAAGTATGCGCCATTAATCGTCACCCTGCTGTACACCCCCTTCTACATTGATTTTAACTTCAATATCATCCATGTTAACTATCACTGGAGCTTCACCATACATAAATCCCAGTAAAGAAGCTCACAAACGCTCTATCTATCTCTTGGTTAAATGATGCATCCATTATGATGCATCCATTATGTGGAGCTTGAGTCAAATGCCTTTTCATAAATAGTCAATAAAAGCCAAACCAGCGGCATGATGTGTTCATTGTGCCTTTCATTTTGCATGTTAGAGAACCTGGATATGATACTGAATCCATTTCTGAATACTACTTGCTTCCTTGGTTGTGTCTACTGCTATAAAACGTTGAAAAACTATCCAAAAACGCATTTAGTATAAGTTTAACTACCTTATCAGATACACTGGTTGGAAAGCATTATATTCGAATATTGCCAAAAAATAAATACATTTCTTCAGAGCGATATGTGAAAACCACTATCTGAATTATTTAAGCAACTTTAAATGTAGCATTAAAAAAAACATTAAAAAAGAAGTACGAAATTATTTGTCACTTTAAAATTGTTAGAAAAGCTTAATATCATTATTTTATCATCAAATATAAATGACGTCTGGAAATAATTAAAATAATTTTTGAATTTCTATTCCCTCTCTCTCTGATACAGATGGTTTCGCGAAGTGAAAACGGTAATTGTAAAATTTGTTCTTTAATCTTCAAAGAATGGGTCGATCATATGGTGTCGTGAAGCATGAAATTCGCTCGGCGATTCCATCAGATGACAAACAAAGCACCAAGCACCGCCGTTTGCCATCGTTTTGCCATGTCGCTTACACCGAGTCATTGTTTCGTGGCAGCAAAATGATATATTAAAAAAACCGTATTGTTGCTGCTAAATGTCTGTTATAGTTTGAAGATCTGCATTGTTGCTAATATTTAAACAGATTTCGAAATTAGCATAATTGTCATGAAAGACAATAAGACATGATAATTATTAATAGATATCCCCATAAGTAACATCATTTTTTGATACCGTAAAATGAAGATACTTTCTCCATCAATTTTTCTATTGAAACCTTCGGTATGAAACACTAAACTCAAAGAGGTTTACCACTAAACCCCGAATCACTTTTATTTAAAGTTCTCGACGCACGTTTCGCTAACCTTCCAGATGCTAACATGGTTAGATCAGATCAGATTAAAGCATCTCCTGATGATGCTAACATGGTTAGCGAAACGTGCGTCGATAACCTTAAAAAACGTGATTCGCTGTTTAGTGGTAAATGTCTTTGAGTTTATAGTTTCTCCTATGTATATACTGTCAAAATTATTGAAGTTTAGCGCAAAAAAAATTGTTGATTACTAATTTAATTCAGTAATGTGTGACAAAGGGTTCATAAAAATCGAATTCATCGTCAAAAATGACATTCGGTTCAAGATACAAAAGCTGAAGTTCGAGATACAAAAGCATTAATTTGAGTTTTTTAAAAAATAATAATATAAATGTAAATAAGAAACAAAATATTTCTATTAAATATAATTAAATCATTTGTAGGGTGTCACGCGAAAAGTATGGATGCACTATAACATCATCCAATACAACCACGTTTAAAATTCGCAACCCACTTTTTTACCATCAAAAACGAAGATAAAGAATTGGGGTTAAATCCAATCAAAACAATATAATTTATTAAAGATCAAATAATCATACAAGTAGTGTACGATCATGGCTAGTGATTGGACGTGATCGGTCTATTCAGACAACTTTGTAGTGAATAATTATAATGTTCAGTGCAATTATTGCGAAGGACGTTACCACTGAGTTTGTGTCAAAATATAATATAATGTGTGTAAGACAGTTGCTGACAACAAGAATGTATGGTTTTTGTGCGATGACTGTTTGCCTCTTGCTGTAGAGTGTTTAAAAATGGGTCAAAACTCACCGTAATTCAAAATAATAGTGAAGAAATTCTTAAAAAAACCACAGAGTGTTTAAAAATCGTCCAAATGGGTGGTAGTTCCAACAAAACCTGGAGCGAAGTAGTAAAAAATAAAAATGTGTCGAGAAATCCCCCATTGATCATAAAACCTAAAAATGTGTCGCAAAAGTAGCTCGATTACAAAAAAACTATTATTGAAAGTATCGATCCACCAAATATAATAATAAATGTAAATAAAATAACATCGGCTGCTCAGGGTAGTATTCATATCAAATGCGATACCGAGGAATCCTTACAAAAACTTCAGTGTGCAGCCACGGCAGCCTTGGCAGACCAATACGATATAAAAATTCCAAGGATAAGAAGTATCCTCAAACTATTATAGTGGGTGTACCAGATGAATGTTTACAGAATATAGATTATTTTGTTGGTAAAATTAAAGAGAAATTATGGCACGTTGATAGAGTAGATATTAATATAATAAAAAAGTACATAACAAAGGGGAAGAATGAGTATAATGTTATATTGAAGACGTATACACCTGCTTTTAACAGTTTGATTAATTTAAAAAGACTTTCTATGGGATGGTATAGTTTTTCAGTTTATGAATTTGAAAGTGTATTCAGGTGTATTGAATGTTGGAGATATGGACACAAAGCCAGTAACTGCAGTCAGTCTAATCCCGTATGCCCCATTTGCAGTGAAAATCATGAATCTGGAGAGTGTAGTTCTCAAATAAAAATTTGTACAAACTGCAAATATGCACGAGATGTGCTGAAGATTATTGATGTTGATTGCTATCATACTGTGTTTGACAGAAATTGCAGGTGTTATCAAAGAGACATAAAAAAAGCCAAACAAAAAATTAAATCTGAATAGCAATTAAGAGGAGTGAATAAAGAGTTGTGTGTATCCTTGAATGTAGCTGGTTTAAATTGTAAAATGACGGAAGTGATGAATTTGTTTAATGACTGGAATCCTATGGTTGGTTGTTTGACTGAAACTCACAACACGGAGGCGATACGGGATAGTGAAATTTCAATACCGGGTTATAGACATTTTGTGTGCCACTCAAATAGTCCTCACACAGGAGGTGTCATAATCTACAGGGATGGCGTCCCTGTGGATTTTGTCAGATGTGAGAAGAATTCAAAGAACTTTTGGGCTCTATTTGTGAAAATAAAAATTCTAAATAATGACGTTATTTGGAGCCAAACCACCAAATGGTAATATTGACGAATTTTTAGGTTTTTGGGAAGATGTGGTCAATGATCCGGTTATAACTTCAAACAGATTCGTAATCACCGGAGATTTTAATATATGTTGGAACAGTGATTGTCTGAATAAACGAAAATTAGAGGCAAGAAGCGATAATTCTGGATTTAGACGAGTGATAGAAAGCTATACGCGTGTATCACGCGATACTCGTTATCTTATTGATCTGGTATTTACTAATGATTATACTTTGACCGAAGCTGGTAGGAATTTTTCGCAACTTTCTGATCATGAAACCATTGGGTTTATCCTTAAATGCGAAACAAATGTGAAAAAACGTAAGTATAAACTGATAAGAAATTTAAGCCCTGAAAATATGGATCGAATTAGAATAGAATTAATTGGAAGAAACTGGAACTACACGTCAACAAATGTGGACCACCTCTATGAACATTTTATGAACAACATCCATGATACAGTTAATGCCTTGGCACCCTTAAAAACGATTAATATTGACGCAACACCGTGGATTACAAATTCCATTAAGCTTGCCCAAAAGGAGAGGGATATGGCCTACAAGAAGTTCAAATTAACCAGAAACGACACTGACTGGAATGATTATAAGAGGAAACGCAATAAGGTTGTAATGGTGATTAGAAACGAAAAAATGGCCTTTTATGAACAGAATATTGATCATAATAGAGGTAATAGCAAGAAAATGGGGCGAATGTTGAAGGAATTGATGGGGAGTAGCAGAAAGCCCGACATGTTTGAGGATATTGTTTTCCGAAGGAGTGTTGGAACGTTAGAAAGAATTTTAACAATTTTTATGCTGAAAGTATTCGGGAGGTAGCTCGAACCATTCCAAATCAGATTCAAACATTCGACAGTACCGTTGACATCCATTCAAGTGAAGAAAGTTTGGATCAATTTGATTTATTAACATTATCTCAATTAAGAGATATTGTAATGAATTTAAAAAATAAGTTCACATCTGATGATATATGTAATATAAAATTTTTAAAGGGCGCATTTCAGCAGGTGGGTTATCCATCACTGCATTTAAACAATACGTCGTTGTCCAGTGGTCGAGTTCCAAGAAATGCAAAAGTGAGCATCATTGTTCCAATACCAAAGGTTGAAAACCCTGTATTAGCAGAGGATTTTAGGTCAATCAATCTATTGCCGATTGTTCACAAAATATTGGAAATAGTGGTGTGTAGACAGTTGCGTAGATACTTGGAAAAGCAAAATTACATTTATGTGGGACAATCGGGATTTCATGATAAACATTCATGCGAGTTTGCAATGCAACATCTTTGTACGAAATGGCGCCAAGATATTGGTGACGATAATGTTGTGATTGGTGTATTTGTGGACCTGAGACGTGCATTTGAGACTATAAACAGAGAAAATCTGATTGTGAAGCTGCAATGTTACGCAGTGAAATCTTGTGTTATAAAATGGCTTAAACATTATTTAAGTGACCGCTTTCATCGAACAAAAGTATGTGGTGCTATATCAGGAATTCTGGAAAATGATATTGGTATCCCAGAAGGGAGCTTATTAGGTCCCTTTTTGTTTCTTATATACATCAATGTTCTGTATAAGATTTTTAAAAAATTAGACTTAAATTTGTTTGCAGACGATACCCTCCTTTCAGTAACGGGGCAGAATTATGACCAAATGGTGAAAGATTTTCATTTAGAACTCTCTATATTAGATAATTGGCTATGTGTGAATAAATTAAAATTAAATTCTGAGAAAAGAAAATATATGATTCTGGGAAAGAGGGGTATTTACAAGTCGTTTATGGATAAAAATTATAATATTTACATTGGGAAGAATAACATTGAAATCATAGACCAAATTAAATATCTAGGTGTAATTCTTGATTCTCAACTGAAGTTATGTGCTCATGTAAATTACATGAGTAAAAAAATAGGTAAAAAAAATAGGGTTCTTTTGTAGAATATCACATAACTTAAGTAATTGGTCAAAATTGTTAATATATAATACCATAATTTATCCCCATTTTAGTTATTGTAGCTCTTTGTTGCTAGGTTGTAATAAAAATGAAATAAATAGATTACAAATTTTACAAAATAAGGCAATGCAAATTATTTTGCATTGTGATAGGTATACACCAGTGGATCTGATGTTGAGCTCTTTGGGCTGGTGCTCTGTGTGGCAGAGTATTGAGATGGCCAGTATTGTTATGATTTTTAAAATTAAAAATAACTTAATGCCTGCATATCTTGGAAGGTACTTAATGGCGCGATCCGAAAAGCACCAATGTAACATTCGCTCAAGAGATGATTTCCATATAAATTTTGAACGTAGTACCTATATGCAGAAATCGCTTTTTGGGAATGGTATTCGGCTGTTCAATGGTCTGCCAGCAGAGCTAAAAAGTATAGAGAGTTTGGAAATGTTTGTAGATAGAATCCGTAAACATTATTTGGCAAAATAGGTTAGTTTGTTGTTAAAAATAGGTAGGTATGTTTGATTTTTTGTATAGACTAGTGTGTATATATTGGATTTTTATTATTATAGAACAGATCATATTTGGATATATTTGTATTATGCATAGACATGTATAAATATAAATGAATTACAGATTGTATGTAGTAGCCACGTGCTAAATAAAGAATATTATTATTATTATGTTCATCTTATATTTTATTCATATCCACGGTAGCCGGAGTTTGTAACCCAAGACTACAATGTTTGCACTCAACAAGAGGGTTCAGCCGAGGCTCAATGCAAGCTTAAGAATTTGCTGTACCCAGTAAAGCAGCCTTTTGCATGACTGCCATATGTCTATCATGTAATTCAAGCTTGTCTTTGGCGATTTTCCAGTCGTTTGTTATCAGCCCATTTGTAGATATTACTACTGGTATAATGTCGACATCTCTGAGTTTGTACATGTCTGTTAGTTCTACAGCTAACGGTTGATATTTTCGTTTTTCTCGGCAATGGTCTTGGTCAAATTGTGGTCCAACGGTACCGCCACATCGATAATAAGTCCTTTGCGAGCCTTTGTGTCGATTATAATAATATCGGTCCGATTAGCCTCCACCGTCCGATCAGTAATCATTGCCGTATCCCACAAAATCTTTACAGTTTCACTTATATACACCTGTTCTGGTTTCCACTTATAATAAGGTATCTCTACGTCCAACAGACCATATTTTTTCAATAATGCTTGATGTATCACCTTAGCAATGTTGTTATGCCTCTGCATATAATCTGTTTGAGCCAACGCAGGACACCCACCGCTTATATGCTGTATTGATTCTAAATCTTGTTTACATAAGCGACATTTTGGATCGATATTTTGTCCTAATATATGTTTTTTATATGCCCTGGTACTTATGACTTGATCTTGGATAGCACATAGGAAACCTTCTGTCTCTCCATAAAGTCCCGATGTTCGGAGCCATTCTGTAGAGTATTTTTTATTAATGTGTTCAGAATCGAGGAGAGCTGCAAAGTGACCATGGAGCTCCTTTCCTTTCCAAACTGAAATACGTCCCTGGGAAGTTATATGGCTTGCCTCATTAGTTGCTTGTGCTAGACGGAGGGGACTATAATTACTATCCAGTGTACAGGCAGCTCTATGAAGATTACTATTTTGGCTGAGAAAATAGGATCTTAGCCGATCCTCCTGTTGACGGCATATTACTTCTACGTTCTGTAAGCCTCTTCCTCCCATATGTCGAGACAAATACAGCCGCTCGATGGAACTTCTTGGGTGATGCATACGATGTTTTGATAATTTGGTTCTTATTTTCTGGTCAAATGCTTTCAGAGAGGTGTCAGACCACTTTATTACACCAAACGTATAAGCAGCCACATGCAAAGCCCAGATGTTGATTGCCAATATTTTATTTCTGGCGCTGATCAAGGATTTCCATATTCTTTCAACTCTAGTTATGACTCTATTCATAATGATTTCCTTAGCTGTTATATGAGATATTCGTAACAACTGCATCATACCATATATATTATTATTATATAATAATTATTATTATAATTATATTATTAATTTGAAGTTAAAAAATCCAGACGGATGTGATATACACTGACTTTAGAAAGGCGTTTGATAGGGTTGATCATGATATATTGGTATGGGACCATCTTTGATCAAATTATTTGTATCTTATTTACGCGAGCGGAAGTTTATTGTTCGTTATGATGGTTACTTTTCTGAGAGGTACGCTGCGAACTCGGGGGTGCCGCAGGGATCGAACCTTAGCCCGTTGTTGTTTTTAATTTTCATAAACAGTTTGCCAGTCGAATTTCGCTATTCTTCAGTTCTTCTGTTCGCTGATGATATGAAGTTCTATTTGCCCATCAAGGGTTCTGCTGATTGTTCTAAACTTTAATCAGATATTAACAGAGCAGTACACTGGTGTAAGTTGGAATTTAACTTCTCTAAATGTAATATAATGTCGTTGAGTGTTACGCGAAATACTTTTGTATTTAATTATGTTATAGATAGCTAGCAGTTGAGACGAGTCGATTCGGTCAAAGACCTGGGACTGGACTATGATTCCAGATTAAATTATTCATCGCATATTGAAAATAAAAGAGCTGAGGCGCTGAGATCCCTTGGATTTTTGATTAGACAGGCGGGCCACTTTAGAAACCTGCAAACATTTAAAATTCTATATTTTACGTTGGTCCGTCCGAAGCTGGAATTTGCTTCCGTAGTTTGGAATCCTGGGCGAATAACGCATATCAACTATCTGGAGGAAATACAAAACAGATTCTTAAGATTTCTGTATTTCAAAAAATACTTGCGATTTCCGGATTGCCATTCCGTTCATACGTCTAGTTTGAGAACTGAATTTAATATTAATACATTGCAAGTCAGGCGGGACTATTACGCTATAATGTTTATTTTTAAAATCCTTAACAACTTTATTGATGAGCCCAGATTGCTATCACAATGTGGCATAAATGTTCCATCGCGCTGACTGAGGCCGGTTCTATTGTTTGATGTGCCATTTTCCCCTACGAGCAGATGTCCTCCCAATAATTTTTTATCGGTTTACAACCTTAATATATTTGACAAAACGGGTAACTTTCCGAACAGGCTCTGATATTTTCTTCGTGTTTAGAGCGCTCGCACTGAACATATTGTTGCAGTTATTGCCTTGCCCACGTTCGGTGTTCTAGTTATGCTGTCCAGTTGGATACCCCTTGCGGTTTTGTTTGTCTGTTACTAATTTTCTGTTATCATTATCTTCTTAGTTCTTACGTCTTAATTATTAGGTATTATGTTTATGAATATAATTATTTCTTTTTCTTTTTCTTTAATATATTACATTGTTAGTCTTAGTTGTGCATCTCATGTAATTACACGATTTGTGTGTTTGAGATGAATGAATAAATAAATAAATATCAACTACTTTCGTTATCTCTACGCCAGACTGAGAACTTTTCGATATATGAATTAAACAATGTAAAAAAAATATCAAACAGAGAAAGTTCTCTGCACACACCCTCTAGCGCAACACATCCACACTCACATATTTTATTCAACAGTTAAAAACATATGTGCCGCCTGTTAAAGAATCACCCGACCAATAACAACCATTTCTGTCTGACCACTCACGAACCCTCCCTGCATACAAATAATCTAATTGAAGGCGTTACGGTTTTTTTTCTTTCTTTTATATTAAATTTGAAATTGACGAATGCGTAAGATTCGGACATTGAGAGAAATTTGAAGGTGAAGACCGGAATTTAAATGGACAGATTAAATCGGTCGGAGAATGATTATTTATTCTGTCAATGAACAATGTAATGTCTCAATAAAAGTCTTTAATATTGTTTAGGACTGTAATACGATGCCATAAATATTAATTGAAATGTAAGATATAGTACCCTAATAAAAAATACAATGGGAAAAATGCAAAGCAAGAAATTGTTACAGATTAATAAATTAATATTAATAATTGGCGAATTGTTCTTCTATTTCCAAACATAGTGAAAAGTTGTTTGGAGGAGATGATTTAATCATCTCCTGATGATGCTAACATGGTTAGCGAAACGTGCGTCGAGCAGTTAAAAAAAAAGCGTTTTGGTGTTTAATGGTAAATCTCTTCAAGTTTAGTATTTCTATACTATTTCTCTCACATTAAAAAATCCCATAAAAGATTCCTTAATTTCTACGTTTTTCTTTTCCAAAACGTCTTGCCCTTAACTTCTTTGTCAATCTAGTACAGCTTTAGATAAATCGTCATATCGTACTACAAAACTCATCTGGTTTTTCTTAGACAGATCTGGTGTTGTGTCAGTTATAACTGAAAAATACTGCGCTTTATGCATTTTCTGAATTAGTTCAGTTTTGATACAACTATAGTTTGATTTTGTATGTCCTTTTGGCACACCTAAAATTTACGCCATGAGAGGATCGTACTTGGCTAATAGCTGCACAGTTAAAAATCCCCATCGTAATTTTCGCAATGCTCTTTAAAGCCTCTCGATGTAAGAGCATCTTTAGCGAGCATCATAATTATGTTAATGAGCCTCTCCGAAACCAGATTCCAAAATTGTTTTTTTTGAATACTTAGTATTATCTAACTCGTCATCTTCCCACTGATGTTACCTCCCAAGTTATACTGGCCAAAATATGCTGTTCAGATTTGGCGTGTGTTATTATTTTTTCTTTTATTTAAAACAAATTTCCGTCAAGCATAACCTACCTTAGCAAAATATCTTATTATTACTGTGACACATTCATTAATTCTTTCACGTCCTTTGATTTCCGATATTCCCCTATTTCTCGTTCTTTTTTTCTATTTTATGGCTATAATTTTCGATAATACAACACTGTTTAAAGTAGTTAAAATTAACCCATTACCAAGCAGTAAAAATGACATTCTCTCACCTTAAGTACTATCCATGGGAGGGTCAATAAAATAGTTAAAATATTTTAGTAGTTATTACACACACTCACACATATTACATTTATGTCTAAAAGTTCAACATGTCAAGCTTTCTCTAATTTCCTTAATGGTATAAAGTGTGACATAAAATATACAAGTTAATGATCCCATAACCCTTTTTACAGCAACATGTTATGAAAAGGATGGGAAATGATTCACTTGATGCATAGTAATAAATATCCCTATAAAATTGGTGAGAAATTATTTAATAAAATTAAAATATATGGGGGTAGAGTGAAAAGTCAGATACATTCCAAGAGATGGAGAAATGGAGAGATAACGTTGATTGCATATGCGAATGGTAGCTTTATCTCTAGCAAAACTTAATGAATTACATTGAGTATTGACAGGACAATTATTTTTGTTTTGACAGTCTATGAAATCAGATAAGCTCGATATTTTTGCTATCAAAGAAAAAAGTAAATGTTGATGCAACACTATTTTTTGCATGGTAAAAATATCGCGCAAACGAAGAAAAGTTTAAATTGTATTAAGAAGACTCGGCTCCTTCATGATTAATAAATAGTTTACAACAAAAATAGTTTATAGCAAATGCAGATTATGCAGAACCTACGACGAGACAATAGATTATGTACTTAGCGAATTCCCTATACTTGCCAAAAAAGAATATTTACATAGATATAATAAAGTTGCAAAGTTGATTCACTTTAGTATTTGTCGAAGGCTTGGAATAAAAACTTGCAAGAAATGATATGAACACCAGCCCCAACAAGTATCAACCCATTGGTAAAATACTATCTTATGGGATCAACAAATTCAAAGTGATCGGACAGTATTAGCCAACAGACCAGACATATTTATTAAAGATTTGGAACAAAAAACCTGTATCATTATAGATATCGCTGTATCATCAGATAGAAACATAATTCAAAGAAAATGGAGAAAGTGCTCAAATACAAAGATCTGGCTATAGAGGTTTACCGAATGTGGGGTTACAGACCCTCAAGCTTCGAACGCATGGTTAACACATGGTAATATCTTTGGAGAAACAGAAGGATATATGACTGCAATACAAGATCAAACTATCAGCACGCGTAATTAACTTAAATACATCATCAAGTATAAAATAGTGAATACAGATGAATGCAGATTATGCCAAGGACAACCCGAAACAATCGACCACATCACAGGAGGTTGCAGAATATTTAGCTCCAAATGACTATACATACAGACACAACAATGTGCCTAAAATCATACTTCAACATTTAGCACTCAAATATAATCTTCAACAGGAATATATACCAAACTACAAATACATACCCTCAAGCATTCTGGAAAACGATACAACACAACTATACTGGAATAGAGAAATTATCACAGACAAAGAAACAAAACATAATAAACCTGACTTCGTAATCACAAATAATAAAAACAAAACAACATACCTAATCGAAATATCGATCCCTAACACAGCCAATCTCCAAAAAAAAAAAAAACATGCAGAAAAATAGAGAAATACTTTCAATTGGCTGAAGAGATCAAGCAAATGTGGCACCAGGAGAAAGTTTTTATAATACCCATAATTATATCCACCACTGGTGTTATACCAAAGTCACTTCATAGTTTACTTCAACAGCTGAACATACCTCCAACTATATACTAATACAAATGCAAAAATCGATAGTCATAGATACATGTTCAACAACTCGCAAATTTTTAAATATTCAATAGAAAACGAAATGCTTGATTATATCCGCATTCCGTAAAAAAAAAGCCAGGCATAATCCTGAGCAATATATATATATATATATATATATATATATATATATATATATATATATATATATATATATATATATATATATATATATATATATATATTGCTCACAATTTGCGACAACCATATTCGATATTTGTTGAAATCATTAATGTAAATAAAAGTAGGATGTACGTCAATGAGTTTACCAAATACAAAAAAAAAAATTCGATCAAAAAAAAAATCGAGATCGAAAAAATTTTTTCGATCTCGATCACTTGGAACGGCTGTTTTATCTAGAAAGTGAATTTCATCGGTCGCATTTGTTTACATAGATTGAGTAACGTTTGACGTGTCTTAAATAGTGAATGAAATCCTCTATCATAATGTCTACAAACGCCGAGATGACTGACATGCACTTCATGTATAGACTTGCTGATGGCAATGCATTACAAGCTAGGCGATTGTACAGTGAACGATATCCAGCCCGTCATGTCCCTGACCGAAAAATCTTCGAAAACATTCATCGACGTCTTCGTGAAACAGGCAGATTGAAACAAACTGAAGGGTCAGGAAGATCACTGACTGTAAGAACAGTATAATTGGAACAGAATATGCTGGACATGATAGCGGAAGAGCCTGGTAGTTCTACGCGAAAAATTGCAAATACTTTGAATGTGAGTTACTGGACAGTTTGGAAAATTCTTAAGGACAATGTGTTGTATCCATACCACATTCAACGCGTTCAGGCACTACTACCTGTTAATTTTCCTCCACGTATTGCATTATGTCAATGGATATTGCAAACTTTACTTCGCATCCCTCTATTCCTGACACATATTCTTTTCACCGATGAAGCCACTTTCGCAAGAAACGCAATAAGGAATTTTCATAATAACCATGTGTGGGCAGATGAAAATCCGCATGGGGTATGCGAAGATAGTTTTCAACATCAGTTCTCGTTGAATGTTTGGGTTGGAATTGTAGGTGACTATTGTAGGTGACTATATAATTGGACCGGTATTTCTATCACAAAGATTTACTGGCGAAGTGTATCGCAACTTTTTGGAAGTAACGCTGCCTGAGTTTCTGGAAAATGTACCATTGGCAACAAGGCATGAAATGTGGTTTATGCACGATGGTGCACCACCACATTTCAGTTTGGTTACTCTTGATTTTTAACAGCAACATACGGATATCGCTGGATCGGTCGAAGTGGGCCACACGCTGCTCGATCCCCGGACTTAAATCCCCTGGATTATTTCTTCTGAGGATATCTGAAGTCATTAGTTTACGCTACTCCAGTGAAAAATTTGGATGATTTGCGAAATCGGATAATTGCGGAGTGTAACTCAATTTGAAACGACCCTGATGTATTTGCAAGAGTTCGGCAGTCAATGACGAGAAGATTGAATGCTTGTATCAAGGCTGGAAAAAGTCATTATGAACATTTATTGTAGATTGAACAACTTTACATGTACTTTTTGATAATAAAATGTTGTTAATGTCGTAAAACAAAGAGGTTTTTCAAAAATCATCATACAACAAAATATTCTTAGAATAAGTCAAGGAATAACCCCTTTAATTTTTGCCGCATGTTTACCTAACACCTTGTATATATAAATAGTATTGTACATATTAAAAAACAAACTTTATGTTCTTATTTCAATTTATTTACAGATACCAATGGATAGCTGGAAATGCTGGTACACACTTTTGGCACGCTCACACTGGTCTCCAGAAAATGGATGGCGTTTACGGCAGCATTGTCATCAGACAACCTCCCAACAGAGACCCTAACAGCCACCTCTACGATTTCGATTTGACCACTCACGTTATCCTTTTGTCCGATTGGATGCACGAAGCTGCAGCTGAAAGATATCCAGGAAGACTTGCAGTCAACACGGGTCAGTAACCACATCTCGCCACAATAATACAATAACAGCCACATCCCGAACAATCTTTAAGTTTAAGAATATTTAACTTTGCAGGTCAGGATCCTGAAAACGTCCTGATCAACGGTAAGGGACAATTTAGAGACCCCAACACTGGCTTCATGACAAACACGCCTTTGGAAATTTTCACTATGACACCAGGAAAGAGGTACAGATTCCGTATGATCACTTCTCTGGCTTCTGTTTGCCCAGTTCAGTTGACTGTTCAAGGTCATACTATGACTGTTATTGCTACTGATGGTGAACCTGTCCATCCCGTCAACGTGAACACTATTATTTCGTTCTCCGGTAAGTTTATGTGAAAACATGAATATCATATGCTTCTTTTTAATACACACAATAGATTGGAAAAATAACGTAATTTTTGAAATCTAAAAGGAACATCTATTGAAATAATACATCATTTGAAAGCTGTATATTCCATCGAAAAAACGAGACCATAACACATTAGAACCTATTAACGGATTGTCAAGTTATAGCGCTTAACGTTTTTTTTTTTTATTAAATAGTGATATGATTGATGAGTGGATAGTGAAATTTCAATACCGGGTTATAGACATTTTGTGTGTCACTCAAATAGTCGTCACACAGGACGTGTCATAATCTACATCAGGAATGACGTCTCTGTGGATTTTGTCAGATGTGAGAAGAATTCAAAGAACTTTTGGGCTCTATTTGTGGAAATAAAAATTCTAAATAATGACACGTTATTTGGAGGTATATATTTGGAGGTAATATTGACGAATTTCTAGGTTTTTGGAAAGATGTGGTCAATGATCCGGTTATAACTTCAAACAGATCCGTAATTACCGGAGATTTTAATATATGTTGGAACAGTGATTGTCCGAATAAAGGAAAATTAGAGGCAAGAAGCGATAATTCTAGATTTAGACAAATGATAGAAAGCTATACGCGTGTATCGCTCGATACTTGTTCTCTCATTGATCTGGTATTTACTAATGATTATACTTTGACCGAAGCTGGTAGGAATTTTTCGCAACTTTCTGATCATGAAACCATTGGGTTTATCCTTAAATGCGAAACAAATGTGAAAAAACGTAAGTTTAAACTGATAAGAAATTTAAGCCCTGAAAATATGGATCGAATTAGAATAGAATTAATTGGAAGAAACTGGAACTACACGTCAACAAATGTGGACCACCTCTATGAACATCTTATGAACAACATCCATGATACAGTTAGTGCCTTGGCACCCTTAAAAACGATTAATATTGACGCAACACCGTGGATTACAAATTCCATTAAGCTTGCCCAAAAGGAGAGGGATATGGCCTACAAGAAGTTCAAATTAACCAGAAACGACACTGACTGGAATGATTATAAGAGGAAACGCAATAAGGTTGTAATGGTGATTAGAAACGAAAAAATGGCCTTTTATGAACAGAATATTGATCGTAATAGAGGTAATAGCAAGAAAATGCGGCTAATGTTGAAGGAATTGTTGGGGAGTGGCAGAAAGTCCGACGTGTTTGAGGATATTGTTTTCCGAAGGAGTGTTGGAACGTTAGAAGGGAATTTTAACAATGTTTATGCTGAAAGTATTCGGGAGATAGCTCGAACCATTCCAAATCAGATTCAAACATTCGACAGTACCGTTGACATCCATTCAAGTGAAGAAAGTTTGGATCAATTTGATTTATTAACATTATCTCAATTAAGAGATATTGTAATGAATTTAAAAAATAAGTCCGCATCTGATGATATATGTAATATAAAATTTTTAAAGGGCCTATTTCAGAAGGTGGATTATCCATTACTGCATTTAATCAATACGTCGTTGTCCAGTGGTCGAGTTCCAAGAAATGCCAAAGTGAGCATCATTATTCCAATACCAAAGGTTGAAAACCCTGTATTAGCAGAGGATTTTAGACCAATCAATCTATTGCCGATTGTTCACAAAATATTGGAAATAGTGGTGTGTTGACAGTTGCGTAGATACTTTGAAAAGCAAAATTACATTTATGTGGGACAATCGGGTTTTCATGATAAACATTCATGCGAGTCTGCAATGCAACATCTTTGTACGAAATGGCGCCAAGATATTGGTGACGATAATGTTGTTATTGGTGTATTTGTGGACCTGAGACGTGCATTTGAGACTATAAACAGAGAAAATCTGATTGTGAAGCTACAATGTTACCCAGTGAAATCTTGTGTTATAAAATGGCTTAAACATTATTTAAGTGACCGCTTTCATCGAACAAAAGTATGTGGTGCTATATCAGGAATTCTGGAAAATGATATTGGTATCCCAGAAGGGAGCTTATTAGGTCCCTTTTTGTTTCTTATATACATCAATGTTCTGTATAAGATTTTTGAAAAATTACACTTAAATTTGTTTGCAGACGATACCCTCCTTTCAATAACGGGTCAGAATTATGACCAAATGGTGAAAGATCTTCATTTAGAACTCTCTATATTAGATAATTGGCTATGTGTGAATAAATTAAAATTAAATTCGGAGAAAAGAAAATATATGATTCTGGGAAAGAGGGGCATTTGTAAGTCGTTTATTGATGAAAATTATAATATTTACATTGGGAAGAATCACATTGAAAACATTGAAATCATAGACCAAATTAAATATCTAGGTGTAATTCTTGATTCTCAATTGAAGTTATGTGCTCATGTAAATTACATGAGTAAAAAAATAGGTAAAAAAATAGGGTTCTTTTGTAGAATATCACATAACTTAAGTAATTGGTCAAAATTGTTAATATGTAATACCATAATTTATCCCCATTTTAGTTATTGTAGCTCTTTGTTGCTAGGTTGTAATAAAAGTGAAATAAATAGATTACAAATTTTACAAAATAAGGCAATGCAAATTATTTTGCATTGTGATAGGTATACACCAGTGGATCTGATGTTGCGCTCTTTGGGCTGGTGCTCTGTGTGGCAGAGTATTGAGATGGCCAGTATCGTTATGATTTTTAAAATTAAAAATAACTTAATGCCTGCATATCTTGGAAGGTACTTAATGGCGCGATCCGAAAAGCACCAATGTAACATTCGCTCAAGGGAGAATTTCCATATAAATTTTGAACTTAGTACCTATATGCAGAAATCGCTTTTTGGGAAAGGTATTCGGCTGTTCAACGGACTGCCTGCAGAGCTAAAAAGTATAGAGAGTTTGGAAATGTTTGTAGATAGAATCCGTAAACATGATTTGATAAAATAGGTTAGTTTGTTGTTAAAAATAGGTAGGTATGTTTGATTTTTTGTATAGACTAGTGTGTATATATTGGATTTTTCTTATTATAGAACAGATCATATTTGGATATATTTGTATTATGCATAGACATATACAAATATATATGAATTACAGATTGTATGTAGTAGCTAAGTGCTAAATAAAGAATATTATTATCCTCGTACTGAACTCAGCCTAAGCTGGTCTATATTACAATGCCAAAATGAGAAAGCAATTCAACTCCTCTCACTTAGCATAAAATTTTACGAACAATGTGGCATGTCTGCAAGAGTACTGCACGTTGTCCCACTATGGCAATCGATTTTGAGATACCAAGGTTCTTCAAATTTTTTTAAAAGTTCTTACTTATTAGGCCTTCGGCGGATATAACGAAAGGCACTATCTCTACCTTATGCAATTTCCACTGGTTTTTCAAATCATACGCAAGGTTTTCATACTTAGTGGTTTTCTCCAACTCGGTTTTCCTGATATTATGAGAGAGTGGCACTGCGATGTCAATGATAAAAGCCCTTTTTTCCTTTTTACTAATTAGAACAATATCTGGTCTATTATAATCGACCGTTCGATCTGTTGTGATTGGTCTGTCCCAGTATATTATTGAATCAGATGATTCCAATGCGGGAGAAGGTGAGTACTTATAATATGGAGCAGGTGCGTTATCTAATAGCGAATACTTTAATGCAATTTGCTGATGTATAATTTTCGCCAGCTGATTCTGTCTTCTTAAATAAGCATTAGGGGCTAGAACTGCACACCCACCGATAAGGTGTTCAATCGTTTCCCCCACTATACCGCACTTCCTACATCGGTCGACAACATCCATGTGTAGTATATGCTTTTCGTAGTTCCGTGTTCTTACTACCTTATCTTGAATAGATGTCGCAAAAACTTCTGTTTCTGGGTACAACAGCCCATCGGTCAGCCATTTTAGAGTCAATGGGCCATCAAGAGTATCATCCTCGAGTGACTTTGGATATATTTTTCCATTCACGGACACAATCCGTAAGTGTTGTTCTACCATCAACACGATTCAATTTATCTAGGTTCAACGGGGTGAAACCCCGGTCCTCCTTAGCAACCAACTTCATTAGCGTGCTGCTTGAATTAATGAAGCGTTCTCTCGTCTTACTCTCCTGGTTCAGACAAAGGTTCTTAATGTTCACGAGGCCTCTGCCTTTCTTGGAATGTACAGTCGCTTTATAGATGAATTTGGATGCAGACATCGGAATTTTGTCAATGTTCGACGTGTTAATCTAAGCAGTCCATCAAGGTCTGTTTCTGACCATTTAACAATACCAAAGGAATAGGTCAGAGTTGGCACTGCCCATCCATTGATCGCTCTAATCAGGTTTCCACTGTTAAGTTTGGTATTTAAAAGTTTTGTAAGCCTTTTTTCGTATATAGTAGAAAAATCTTTCTTTAACTGGCTATGGTTAAATTTCTCGTTTTGAGGTATTTCTAAATATTTATAGGATTCTTCTGGTGCCAGTTATTGTATGTTACAGTGTGTTGAATGTTGATTGTTGACTATTCCTTTCTGAATGCCAATGGTAGAGTATTTATCAAGTCCGAATGACATCTTGATATCCCTACTAAATTCTTCGACCATTTTTATTAAGGAGTTTAGTTTTTCTCTAGTTTCTCCATAGAGTTTAATTATTATTTAGTTATAGTAGGTGCGAGAGCTTTCGTGGATTCCTCATGTTTAGTTTATATCCTATATTACTGTTGTACAGTAATGTAGACATAGGGTTTAAGGCTAGACAAAACCAAACTGGAGAAAGGGAATCTCCCTGAAAAATGTCTCTCTCGATATTCGCAGTTGTAATGCATTGTTGATCGATAAAGAGATTTGTTTTCCATTTCCCCATCAGGCACCTTAAGGAATTAATGATGGGAGGGCTTATTTTATAAATCTTCAGGACTTCTAGTAACCAATCGTGTGGAACACTATCGAAGGCTTTCCTGTAGTCTATATAGCAGATGTTTAAGTTGCGTTTTCTTTTATTTTTCGTTTCTTTATTATTATAGTTATTATTATTATAAACACATTATTATAAACACATTATAAACACGCATTTGCTAATATTACAATCTAATCTATTGTAGATCAATAAGTAATTCTGTTCTAACTTAAATTGCTACTTCGAACTTAAATCTATAGCCTTACTCAGTAGAATACTTTAGTGTCTAATGACTTATTTACCTCATCACTTAACTAACTGAAAAGGCTTCACTCTCCTAAATCTTCTTGTTAGATTAGTGTTGTCGAGGAGCTGAATTGCATCAAAGTTCCCGTGTTGATGAAGTCGTTGTTCGTAACTATGTGCGAATTTAGTAACAGTCTGGTGAACAATGTCCTTCTGAAGATCTCGTTGGAGATCACTATTTCTGATGTACCATGGCGCATTGACGATGTTTCTCATTACTTTGATCTGGAATCTCTAGATAATTAGAGTATTATTCTTGGTGGCATGACCCCAGAGTTGAATGCCATAGATTCACAACAGTTGAAGGATTTGTTTATTCGATAGTATTTTGTTGATAGTATATAGGTTGATAGACTGGAGTGTGCACCATATAGCCAATACAATTTCTTGTATATGTATTAAGCTCGCTTCTTTTCATTTTTACATGAACTTTCCAGCGAAGTCTTGTGCCTAATGTGATGTCTAGATATTTTGCTGAGCTTGCATAGGGGGTCTGGGTATTATTTATAATAATTGGAATCTGTTGTTTTCTTTTATTTGGGAAATTGAGATGTACAGATTTGGTCTGGTTTAGTTTGATACGCCATCTTTTGGTCCCATTGTTTATTTGGTTAACTGACATTTGAAGTTTATTTGTAGCAACTTCATGAGCTTTGCCTACCGTTAAGATAACAGTATCGTGCAATGTGACTATTCGATCTTGTTCTAGTTGTGGAATGTCACTAGATCAGGTACCGATTGGCGGCCCTAGGAAGCTTCCTTGAAGCACTCCTGCTCCAATTTCTTTGAACTCTGTGTATACTTCTTCTCGCTTTACTAAAAAATATGTCTGATATGTAAGATTCTAATAATTCAGACTATTTTTGTGAAAGAAATATATTCAGCTTATATTTCAGCCCGTTGTACTACAATTTGTAAAGCAAACGCAACATCAAGGAAGATAGCTGAGCAGACTTCTTTGTTTTCTAGCGTTTTTTCAATTACATCGGTTATTTTGTGAACTTGATCTATGGTTGAATGGCTCTCTCTAAAACTAAACTAATCATTTGGTATTAGGTGCCCTTTTTAAAAAAAGGGTTTCATCCTTTTTAGGAATAATTTTGATAACACAGACAGTAGAAAGGAAAGGATAGAGTTTACAGTTAGAGGCGCATCAGCATCTGAGACTATTTAGCAACTGGACCTACAACTTAACGTGGGTTTCGAACCACGGACATCAGCTACCGACTAACCCAGGCCAGCCCCCCCTCTGGCTATAAACTCTTAGTTATGTGCCTACCCATAAGTCTATCAGGAAGCCTACAGATTGGCGAGTGACCCAGCCTTTAACTGGCGTGACTGAGGGATTATTCGTTGTCGGATTTTACACTCTTGCCTAGAAACAATCACAAACAGTTAGGTGTAGATACATGTGGGCGTGTGTGTGTGTGTGTACGTGAGTGTATAGACAGCGCTGGAATCCTTTGGAACCTTTGGATTGCCAGGCAGACTAACCCACCAGACGGCCGTGGCCGGCATAGGCAGGAGAGATAATGAAAATACTTCGTGAAGAGGTTTTCCTCATTTAGAGATCCTAATGACTTCTGCCACTTTCCATATTCCAGGAACTGACCTTAATCGGAATAGGGCATTAAAGATATGTGTCGTTTTATTATGGCTTTCTTTAGAAGTTGTTTTAATACGGCTCCAATAACGCTTAAAGTGACAGTACCTTTTGAATTTTTGGCAAAAAAGCAAGTCTGTGTGCTTCAACATCCTCCATATTTACTTGATTTATGATTTATGTCCGTGAGACTAGTTCCTGTTCCCTACACTCAAACTGGCTATGAAAGAAAGTTTTATGACGTTGTTAAACGAGTCGAAGACGTTGTGACTAGCCTTGGTTGAACGTGCCCAAAAGTGTATTAATGCGAAAGAGGTGAATTTTGAATAAAAATAATTAATTTTGGCGTAATAACTGATTGTTTTATTTTAATTTATAAAGTTCCATTATTTTTCCGACATACTATGTACTACACACTACACGAATAGATAAAGTGAAGAGATATTTTTCCCATAGATAGTGGTACAGTCGTAAAGGTGATTGAATTTTGTATTGATTAAATATTTTAAAAAATTATGTTCAATATTACCAACTATAAAAATTATACAAAAAGGCATATCGAAACAATTTTTTCGGTCCAAATATTCGCTTAAACGTACAGTTTTCTAAAATTGCAGTCAATTTGTATGGTTTTTTCTTTTCAAGGTGAACGATATGACTTTGTTATCAACGCTGACCAATCGGTAGGAGCGTACTGGATTCAAGTTAGGGGACTTGGTGAGTGCGGTATTAGGCGTGTACAGCAACTGGCCATTTTGAGGTACTACCGTGGTCCTTATACTCCATTCTCTCAAGCTCCCACGTACGACTTCGGTATTCCCCAGGGGGTGGTAAGTACAGCTATGGTTAGAGGATCTTTGTAGGAAAGGTACAAATGATTTTGTATATATGCATATATGAGTGAATGAAATTGAAACAATGTTTTTGTAGCATATTACGTTGTATATCTTCGCCTAACATATTTTGATTTAAAAAGCTAGGTTTGGTGTTTTTATGTAAATTTGAATAATATGTTTTGTATATTCTGCAAAGCTATGAAATGGAAACAATTTAATAACATATTTTGTTTAACTATTTCAAAAAAAGCAAACCACCTACAGAAGCTCATAAATCCACTGGCTTCTCGAAACGAAACACAAAATAGTGTTTAGAACTTCCAACTTAATTTTGTCGCCTTAAAAATAAGCCTCATTTGATACGATACGGTATCAATAGTGAATAATTCACAGGCAATTTCACTATTTTTATAAATATAGAATCCCAATTTGATTATTCAAGCATATGGCGCATTTTTTTTGAAGAAAATTCGGATCGAAAGCGTCTCATGTCCAAACGATGTGAAAAAAAACATGAATCCAAACAAGTCCAGATTCTCAACATCTCTCTTAAGTTTAATTGTTGACTTTTTGTCACCATTTTTCTCTTCGTATCGATGTTCTCGTTAGTTGAAAAGCTTGAAAATCTACCAGAACGAAGAAAATATTCAACCATTTTCGGCATTATTTGATCACTCGCATCTAGAATTCGATAAAGCCGTAAGCCGTAGGCTCACCGTAGGCCTTCCCTAACATTCTCAAACATTCCGCAGAAAATACTTTATTGGCAACATAAAATTTGTAGTATATTTTTGTTCGATTTTTTTCTAGCCATTTTAAAAATATTAGTGTAAAGTTGAAGTTTAACAACCTACAGCCAGCTAAGTAAATAAACTACTATACAATATATATATATATATATATATATATATATATATATATATATATATATATATATATATATATAGTAGTGGGGTCGTGGAGAAGAAATAGAAATTTTTCATCCGTACTTCCACGTACCTCTGCTCGTTTCAAATCAATTGCCGCCACCACGTCGAGACAAGTACCTCCCAGGATCGGTTTCTGGCCTCACAGCCGTCCTCAGCTGGGCTCGAGCCCAACGCAGGGAGACAGCTGAATCGAAACGAATAGAACAAAACCAAGTCAACTGGTCATATCGATGGCGGGTCACAATCTCAATGTAACTCGCGCCATCCTACAGTGAATGTTTTTCATATATATATATATATATATATATATATATATATATATATATATATATATATATATATATATATATATATATATATATATATATATATATATATATATATATATATATATATATATATATATATATCTGTGTGTGTGTGTGTGTTAGTTTGTAGTGTTTCGCGGATGGAAGAATACATTAGACTATTAGTCCGGGAGTACATCCGATCGTTTGTGTCCCGTTGTTAAATAAACCACATCGGCTCTGTTCCAACACCATCTACAAACAGGATACAAAATCGACTTCGACAGTTGCCGGCAAATTGCAAATATCTCGAGTTATAAAATAAGAACCATACGAAAAACAATAGAAATAGAAAAAATCGGACGCCTAAACAGAAGAGTAATCAACTGACAGACCGAAGCTCACCGGCTGCAGTCGGGAGAGCAACTGACTACCACTGTGATACCCCAAACATCGTCCGAAGGGGCAGGGCCAACGCCCGAACCAATAAGAAGTACGCACCATCACAATCTGCGACCCAGAAGAATATACATATTACGAGCCGGTTTCCACAGCTTTCAATCTTCAGACAAGCATTGAGAATGCAAAAGGTTTTTTTAGGAATAATTTTAATAACACAGACAGTAGAAAGAAAAGGATAGAGTTTACAGTTAGAGGCGCAGATCAGCATTTTAGGCTATTTGGCAACTGGACCTACAGCTTAACGTGGGTTTCGAACCACGGACATCAGCTACCGACTAACCCAGGCCAGCACCCCTCTCAGGCTATAAACTATTGGTTATGTGCCTACCCATAAGTCTATCAGGAAGCATACGCGAAACAATAAAAATAGAAAAAATCGGACGCCTAAACAGAAGAGATGATGCCCTCAATCTGCCAGACACGTAGAAACCAGTAATCAACTGACAGACCGAAGCTCACCGGCTGCAGTCTGGAGAGCAACTGACTACCACAGTGATACCCCAAACATCGTCCGAGGGGGCAGGGCCAATACCTGAACCAATAAGAAATACGCAACATCACAATCTACGACCCAGAAGAATATACATATTACGAGCCGGTTTCCACAGCTTTCAGTCTTCAGACAAGCATTGAGAATGCAAGTGTGGCCTTGGCGAAACGTCTGCACGTTCCCAACAAACGGGGCACAAACGATCGGATGTACTCCCGGACTAAGTCCAATATGATATTACTTCTGGCACTAAACTGAATAAGGATGCGAGGAGGGAATCATTGTTTCAACCCTTTAATACCCCCGAAAATGTCACCTAATTTCACTATATTTATTGTTATTTCAAGAACAATCTCCACTAGTCTGGTGATTTTGTCTATTGAAAATATTTCCAAGACTTCTATTACAATGTTTCTTATCAACACTCTCATAAGTCTGATGATGTTAATAATCTGAAGTCTATAATTTGCCTTCTCGTAATTCTTTTGAACTATACTAATTTGGAAAATATCGTTTATTATAGATATACCTATAAATATATATTCTTGATTAAAGGTGCTAATATATCATTTAATAATTTTAAAGGGTCTGTAGGTAAGGGTCTGTAGGTCTGTAGGTTTAAAAGGTCTGTAGGTCTGTAGTTACTAAATATCTTAAAATCCCCATTTTTAGGTAGGAGGAACATTTCTGGAATATGTATACCGTTCATTTAATATATATTATTATCGTCTATCACCTATACCCTACTATTTCTCAACAGCGCAATATTTGTCTTATTATTGTGTATTTTTGTGTCAATTCCATCTGTCGTCACATCGCCTCCCTATATGGTCTTCCCACCTCCATTTCAATTCATTTGCTATTCCAATGATGTCATATACTTTCGTAAGTCCTCGAATCCTTATAATCTGTCCCACCTTATAATCAAACATGCAACTTTCTATTCCCCTCTGTGCTACCTGAATAAAAGCCAAGCACAGTGGCTAAGTGTGCTCATTATGCCTTTCAATGGCCTTCTTCTGAATGACTTCTGAACCCTGCCTGCTCTTTTGGCGTCGTTCAGTGTTCTTAATATTACTGTAGCTATGAGCTATTGTTATTAACTGTAGATATATTAAATAAAAATATGGATGTTTTCCACATTCAGAAAACACCCTGTATATACGAAGAAACCTTTACAGTAGCTGAATGATTGCATTGGACGTTTGAGATATGTTACAATACGAAAAAAAAATTAATCCAACTTAGTTCTAGATGAATAAATAATGGTGAAATACAAAATTGCAATATAACACACAGCTTATTATGTAACATTCGCCTTGGTCACCAAATAACCAGATATTAACTATATATATAAGTGAAAAAACAAAACCAAAAGATATCGGATAATGTAATGAGCGTGTTAGCGCAGATATTACATAGATATTACATTAGATATTACATCGAATGGGATCTAATATTAGGTGTGTAATAAAATTTAAATAGTTGTGGTGTTCGTGGTTTGGTGCGTAATGAGCAATATTAAAGTTGTACATATGATATCAACTACGACATTGTAAGCAAGATTATGATAAAATAAATATATGTATTCATCTAGATCTATAACCATAATGTACATAAACTTGTAATATATTGTATATAGAGTTTCCTCCCCACCATTATCTAGGTACTAAACCCCTTGGACGCCAGATGTAATGAAACCAGAAGAGATGCCGTCTGTATCAACCAGCTGAAGAATGCCAGAGAGGTCGATAAAGCCCTGTTGACTGAACAGCCCAACGTGAAGATATTCTTGCCTTTCAGATTCTACCTCTATACCCCTGACGATTTGTTCAATCCTAATACATATAACAGGCATTTAGGTGAGTCTAACAGGATATCTATATTTTGATAATCTTAATGTTTTTTTTTTGATTGACTGGTGAGTTAAACTGTTCATAGTTTATAAGTAGGATCGTAAACAATATTCCAATAACAGCGTTAAACCTGTCAGAAGCGTCAACACGCTCATTTTGAGAAAAAAATAATCTTTTTCAATGAAAATCCCTATTGAAATCGTATTACTGTTAATGGTGAACGCTTAGGGATATCCTAAGAATATCTTTGATCCGAACTGATAAATGTGGATTCACAATGGACAATGTTTTCTTTCAACTAGACTAGGAGTCGCTAACAACGACCCATTGAGCTACCATACGAGCTACTGGTAGCTCGTGGGGACAATTTCGGTGGGCCACAGTTATAAACAATCTTCAGACGTCGAACTCATAATCTTTATAAACGAAAATATCGAAATTATAATACTGTTACGGACTAAGACCTGATCAGCGCATCGTAGGAGCCGAAGATCAGCCGCTGACATCGCCATGATAGAATCCGCAAAACTGCCGAGTAAATTGTAGCGAGCAGCGACCAATCGATCATCCAGGAAGGATCTCGTCTGTTGGGATATATAGAGAGACCTGTGCGACGACGCCGTGTTCAGTTGTTCAGTTACGTCACAATTACAATTACAAGTATGGCAAGCAGTAATAAAAAAAGTTAAGATATACCATTTTCATTCTAAGTGGGAAAATAAGCGTGTGTTTGTTGTATAACGCTTCTGTATTCGTTGCTAAAAAGGGGAATATTGAAAGGCACCATAAAACTATTCATTCGACATTTGAAAAATCATACTTACTTAATCCTTCCTCTTAACACCCGGAGGTGTCGAGGTGAAATTACATTACATGTGTTAATGAAGTTTCTCCATACGTTACGGTCCTTGGCCAGATTAACTGCTTCCTGCTATGTTTTGCCTCTTCTTTGGATTGTTTTTGAGATGTTCTTAGTCCAAGTTTTACACAACCTTCCCCTTTTATTCTTTCCCATCACTATCCAAACATCTCAAACTTTCTCGGTTTGTCTGTCTTGATCCATTTTGTCTAGATGCCCGAACCATCTCAGTTTTAGCTCTTCTATTTTTGATATAAGTGCTGTATTTCCAAGTTGTCCCTGGCATTCTATTCCTGATCTTGTCTATTTTTTTTATTCCCTGTACCAGTCGAAGATATATTATTTCTGCCGCTTGTACTCTACTCTTTTGCCGTTCATTCAAGATCCAATTTTCGCATCCATATGTTAGTGTGGAGATATATATCGTTTTATATATTGTTAATTTCGTTTTTTTGGATATTTGTTTGTTGTTTAAGAAGCCTCTGCTAAGTGATTGGAGCAATCTCCCTGCTTTCGTCAGTATGTTGTCCAGTTCGTCGTCCTGGTTTCCCCTATTATTAATAATAGTACCTAAATAGTTATACTTTTCAGTGTGATTGATTTTCATGTTGTTTAAGGTTATTGTTCTCTCCTTGCAATATTGTTCTCTCCTTGCAATATTTTTGGTTATTTGTCAATATCTTATTTACATTGATGTGTAGACCAAACTTTTCAGCTGCTTCGTTCCATGCTCCTATGTTGAATTTTAATTTTTCCTCAGATTCTGCCATGAGAAGTATATCGTCAGCAAATATTCACATTTTTACATTAACTGGTTTCATCTTTGTCCATCCCACATAGTATTTCTTAAATGTATTCTAACATATTTTGATTATTTCATCTATTATGTTTATAAACAGTAGCGGACTCAGACTTCCTCTTTGTCTCACTGCTTCCATTGTGGTAAAAGGAGCAGATACTTTATTGTGAGATCTAATTTGGTTTGGTACATACTTTTAGTGGCTGCGATAAGATCCTTATTTATAAATTTCTTCTCTAAGCTGTTCCAGATGGTTTCTCTTTTTATTGAATCAAAAACTTTTTCCGTGTCTATAAAGAATAGATATAATGTTCTGTTCTTCTCTCTCACTTTTTCTACTATGTGTCGAAGGGTGAAAATATTGTCCTGTACAGAATGGTTTTTCGTAAATCCGCTTTGCTCGTCTAGTAGTGTATTGTCAATTTGCACTCTCAATCTGCTCTCTAATATAGTTTCATACATTTTCGCTATTATACATAGTAATGGTATACCTCTGTAGTTCGTGCATTCCCTTTTGTTTCCTATCTTGTGTATTGGTATGATCAAGGTATTAGTCCCTTCATTTGAAACTTTTTTCTTTTTCACGCTAAGTTAAACATGAAAAATGCATTTCTTGCATGTGGTCCTATGCATTTCAGCATTTTCGGAGTGATTTCGCCGCCCCCCAGGTGCTTTTCCCAGTTTAAGTTTTTCTATGGTTTTTGTTAGTTTTTCTTCAGTTATTAAATGTTCACTTGGTTTTCCTGGATTTTTATTGTCTATTATTTCTTGATTTTTGTTTAACATGTTGATGGTGTCCGGGTTTAGTAAGTTTTGGAAGTACTCTCTCTACCTTTCGAGTATGCATTCATCATTCGTCAACAGTTTTCCTTATTTGTCATTTATCTGCTTCTTATTCTTATCTGCTTCTTAACTTATCCTTTACATTCTACCGCTAGAAAGGAAAAAGTTGAGACAATTGAAAAATCAGTTAGTAGGACAACAGGCCCTCACGTGGGTGCCGCACCTAAAGAAGGTAACCGGGAAAGCAAGAGCCATGGCTCGTCTGCTTTACCCCCTAATGAACGGCAAAAGTAAGCTCTCGCTGAACATCCGAATAACCTTGTATAAAATCATGGTCCGATCCGTCCTCACCTACGGATCTCAGGCCTGGTTTCCGTACCTCCCCCCAACGTCGATTGCAATTCTGCAATCGTTCCAGTCACGTGTTCTTCGCACGTTAGTAGGTGCCCCATGGTTTGTAAGGAATGCGCAAATCCATCGGGAAACTGACATACCAGTGATTCAGACATTCCTGTCCAGACTTCTGGACAAATTCCTAGCGACGGCGTCCCTTTCGGACAATCCGCTAATCAGAGCCACGGCAGCTTCATTGCCGGCCGTTGCCCCAGTATGACCATCCTCTTCGGTCATCACCTCCATGCCTAAAGGACGGCAGCTAAAACCCTTCGAACAAGCGACATTGTCGTGACGTTCGAAAAAATCAGTGAATACAAGTCAGGGCCTTCGGGTCAACTTAACCTCCAGGACAAGAAGAAGAAGAGTAGGACAACAATCAACATTTTTAAACGTATTTGACAAAAATAAGGCTGCTCCTAGAGCGAGTCACAGATGATTCTACAAAATATAAAGACTTATGAAGAAGGAGAACTAACGAAACATACATTTTTAGAAGCTGCTGATTCATTATTTGTCAACTTAAAACCAAAAATATAAACGAGATAGTACCTGATATAAAAACAATGCAACTTCCTACCAATACAGTGATGAGACGAGTAGAAATAATGACTAGTCATATTTTTTACAACACGTGGTCTAGATAACTCTAGTCCTTTTTCGTAGTACATAGTTTTTTGTAGTCCATACCGCCCAGATGACTGTTTTCGTCAAGATGATTTTTGACCTTTTGAAGATTATTCCACTAAAAAGGCATACTAGTGGACAGGACTTGTTTTCTCATTTGTAAAATGATATTCCGTGTGAGAAAATTCCAATATTTTAAAATGGTAGGTTTGACAACAGATGGAGCTCCAACTATGTTTCCGAAAGGGGACTTGTGCAATGGACTTTCCGCAATTCGTCTTTTATTACTGCACCAACAAGCATCATGCGGGAAAGTTTTGGAATTAAAAGACGTTATGAAAATGGTAAAATGAACAAGAACTAAAAAAGAACAAGGTTGGATTACAAATGAGATATTAAACTTAATGAATACACGTAGGGAAAGCAAACACCAGCCTAACTATAAAAACATACAGAAACAACTTCGCCAGAAAGTCAGAAAAGCCAAAGAAATATGGTTTACTCAGAAGTGCGAAGAAATAGAGATCCTACAGAAAAAACACGACCAGTTCAATTTACATAAGAAGGTGAAGGACTTAACGGGGTATCAAAGGAAAAGAACAAGATCATTTTTAGTGGATGAGAAGGGTCTAATTATAACAGACATAAAGGATAAACTTGTAACATGGACGAATTACACGAAATCCCTTTTCGCGGACACACGATCAGGACAGTCAGAGGAACCGACTGAAGAAGACAGTGGTCCAATAATAACAACTGCAGAAATAAAATATGCATTACAAAATATGAAGACGGGCAAGGCAACAGGACCAGATAATCTACCAACAGAACTCCTCAAGCTCCTAGAGGACGAACATTTGAAAGTGTTACAGAGACTGTTTAATGAAATATACAGAACTGGTAAAATCCCAAAGGAGTGGCTTGTCTCCACGTTCATAACCATCTATAAGAGAAACAAAGCTAATAAATGTGAGGATTACAGGACAATTAGTCTCATGGGACACACATTGAAATTATTTTTGAAGATCATACACCACAGATTATATTCAAAGTTAGAGGAACATATAGGCAACACGCAATTTGGTTTTAGAAAGGGCCTAGGAACGCGTGAAGCCCTGGTAGCATACAATATACTTATGCAACGAAGCCTGGATGTAAATAAAGATGTATACATATGTCTTATCGACTATAACAAAGCTTTCGATAATGTCAAACATGACATCATGATAAAATTGCTGAAAGACAAAGGTGTAGACACGCGAGATATAAGAATAATCTATAACTTATACTACAATCAGAAGGCAGTGGTAAGCATTGACAACTACAACTCAGAGGAAATTGAGATTATGAAAGGCGTAAGACAAGGATGTATAATGTCTCCAACATTGTTCAATTTATATTCTGAAAACATTATGAATGAAGCACTTGAGGATGAAACAGCCGGCATAATAGTGAACGGAATACCAATCAATAACATCAGATATGCTGATGACAGCATTGTAATGACAGAATCAATGGAGGACCTGAACAGAGTAATGGAAAAAGTAAGAAAGGCAAGCGAAGACCTCGGATTAAACTTGAACACGAAAAAGACAAAGTTCATGGTCATTACAAAGAAAAACATCAATAATGCAGAATTGCGTATTCAGGGGGAGCAAATAGAACGAGTAAAAAAATACCGGTATTTGGGCACAACAATAAATGACAACAACGACAATACACCGGAAATTATTGCTAGAATAGAACAGGCAAGAAGTACTTTCGTAAGATTGAGAGGCGTCTTATGTAGCAAAGATTTGTCGCTGACTCTTAAACTAAGACTAATAAAATGCTACGTCTGCTCTGTACTCCTCTACGGAATGGAGGCATGGACATTAAACAAATATACACAGAATAAACTGCTATCCTTTGAAGTGTGGATGTACAGAAGGGTCTTAAGAATCGCCTGGACCAAGAAAGTAACAAACAAGGAAGTTCTGAATCGCGTGAATAAGGAAGAAAATGAGCTGCTGGCAGACGTGAAGCGACGTAAACTACAATATCTGGGTCACGTCATGCGCGGAGAGAAGTACCAACTGATACAAATAATTATGCAAGGAAAAATCCAGGGCAGGAGAAGCATCGGTAGAAGAAGGATGTCTTGGTTACGTAATTTGAGAGAATGGTACAACTGCAACTCCAACCAACTGTTCCGAGCGGCAGTGTCCAAGATCAAAATAGCTAACATGATTGCCAAACTCCGGACCGGAGAGGGGACATGAAGAAGAAGAAGAATGAAAATGGTAGTAAAATTTCAACAAGTTTAGAGCTCTGTCGTTACAGAAAAATGTCAATACGGGGTTTTAATTTTTCACTCTGAAGTCTGATGGTTGAGTAGAGGAAAAGTACTCAAATGTTTTAATGATCTCCTATCTGCTCTAGTTGATTTTTTTAAACAACGCGATAAACCCATTCCTGAACTGGAACTTGCTTGAAGATTTTGGATTTCAGGTGGACATTACAGGGAGATTGAATGAACTTAATTTACAGTTTCAAGGGACAGACAAAGAATTAACCGAAATATTTTCTGGTATAAAAGCGTTCATTCACTAAAAAGCTTGAGTTTTGGGCAGAAAACCTAATCAACCGCGACACCAATCACTTCCCTGTTTTTTCAGAATAGATATCTCACAACCAGTTGTAACCTTACAGCAGTAAATATCTTATGCAAATAATATCGAACTTGAAAATGCAATTTATTGACTCACCCTCCATGGAAATTAATTTTAAGCAATTTTTCACTTGTGTTATGTAGTTTTTTGTCGAGGATAGGGCTCCGTCAGGAATGGAAGTTATGACGCTTCAAAATGAGTTAAATCTCCGGGATAAAAGAAAACTTTAAATAGATCCGTCCTGAATTAGCGATAGCGATATTATTTCAATACAATCGATGTAATTATATCGTAAGTGTTACATAAACACCGGCCAGGCCAGATTTATGCCTCATTGTCAGTGTTATCAAGATGAACGGAGATATATAACACAATGAGAAGGATTTACTCGGTTCATGGATAAAACAGACAGCCTAACGGGAGAGTGATCTCGTTTAGAATAAATTTGTCTCGAAAAAAAAAGGGATATGGCTTTGTCGTTGATGACGAAAAGGCGTAATCAAAATAAGGAAACAGGAAATGTGCTAAATTAAATATGTCCGGTGATTTCAGGAGAAATCGGTCTATTAAGAATAAAATAAATAATTACAGTTTCTATTCAATTTTGTGGAAACACGTTCATTTATTTCTCAAACGAAAAATATCACCTTTCTGTAGATTGAGCGTAGCGAATTAATGTGAAGAAAGGTAAACATTAAAGTAAACATAAACTATTTTGTTTATCTGTTTTTTATATGTATTTAAATCGAAAATATACAGGGTGTGTACTTCCTAAAAATAATTACAAGAATAATCTGAGAGATGAAAGGTAAAGGGGAGGAAGGAAGAGAAATGGATATAATTGAAGTTCAAACTGTTATAACGTGCGTTGTTTTACAGGGTTTAATCCTAATGGACATATAAAAACAGTTAGATTTTACTTTAAACAATTCTTCTTCTTCGTTTTCAGTGATAAAAAGTATGAACGTTCAAAAACAGCTAAGACCAACAAAATTGTTACAAAAATCCACAATGTTTTTTTAAATCATCACCAACTGAAGGTGCGCGAACTTGCTGACATACACAGTATTTAGGGAAAGTAGCGAAACTTTTTAAATAAAAAAAAAACATTATTACTAAATTTTTTTAATTAAAAAAAAAAATTTTAATCTGACTTCAAAGAACAAAATTGATGGCTGTTCGGAGTTTTTTTTAACATATCTGAATTACCGAATCTATTTACATGAAGCCATTATTAATACAGCTACATAAATACAGAGTTTATCAATATAAGCAATGTTTATGTTAAAAGATATTTATAATGTACGAGGTATATTTTTTAAATACAGTACATAATTTCCATTTTTGTTTAAACATTTGTCATTCCGCTTAACAAGTTTTTAAATTGACTCCGTTTAACCGCATGACTGCCGTTTTAACTTCTTCGTCGCCATTGAACCGTTAACCACCAAAGAACTGATTTAAGTTCCGAATCAAGTGAAAATCACTGGGTGTAAGGTCTGGGCCGTAAGGTGTATGATCCAGGTTTTTCCATCCAAAAGACCTGAGACCTTATGTTTGTGCAGAACCATATGGTATTGTATTGGCATTGAGCAACATCACACCGGAATCACAACATTACCAACATCATCAAGGTGACGCAAAACGCATCAGAATTGATTGTTGGGCCTCTCGGAATGTAATCCGCTAACAAACTCCCTTTCCTGTCCCAAAAGACAGTTGCCATGATATTTCTGCTGAAATTATTCTGTTTGGCTTTGGTTGACGACGATGTGCCGCCATTCCATTGACTGTTGCTTGGACTCAGGAGTCATGTGAGTTATGAGTCTAATCTCAGGAGTTATGAGTCTCATCTCCTGTAACGAGTAGTCTAACAATTTATCTCCTTCCTGATTGTATCGAGTCAAAAACGATAAAGCACAACCCAATCTCTTTGTTTTGTGATCGTCAGAAAGCAGTCTTGGAATTCACCGGGAACACAATTTTCTATAATTCACTATCTAGGAAATAATGGTGTACAAAACTAACCTTGAAAACTGTGGAAATTCATTTGAAAACCAACACATCACGAACCAAATCTTCAGAAATCAGAGTAAGTCGGCCAAGGCGTAGCTCATTATGCACATTCACCCACCCGTCCTTAAACATTCTCACCCACTTTCGAACTTTACTATCACTCATAGCAATATTACCGTAAACCTCACAAATCTGACGGTGAATTTCCACTGCTGCCCAGTGTCTTGCACTCAAGAATCGAATTACAGGTCGTATCTCAAAGTCGGCGGGCGACTCAATTTTCTTAAACACTATAAACTTCTACAGCTCAGCACACAGACAGGCGATACGGCGGCGATGGTGTGTCGTTCTCACTCTCATTCACAAACGGACCTTATTGAAAAATACACCTCGTAATTCGAAATAATGTAAGCACGTTTTATGATGAACTATATATCTAGATCATTTTGGGATTATTCAAAGAACCTCTCCTTTAACATAATAAAGAAAAATTGTTGAAAGAATTCTGTTTATCATAGTAAAAAGAATCCAAACATAATAAATAATGTTTTGTTTTTCCAGTCGCTCCAAATGGTGATCACGTCATCAGTTTAATTGACGAAATATCATACATGTCCCCACCAGCGCCACTGCTCTCTCAATACGACGATGTCGATCCTACTCAGTTCTGTAATGGTGACAACAGACCAGCTGACTGCGGTCCTAACTGCATGTGCACCCATAAAGTAGACATACCACTCAATGCCATCGTTGAAGTTGTACTTGTAGATGAAGGTAAAGTTCTTTTTTCTTCATAATTTTCAGAAATATCCATCTAATTAATTTGTTACAGTTCAACAACCAAACTTGTCTCACCCCTTCCATCTTCACGGTTATGCTTTCAATGTCGTGGGTATGGGAAGATCACCCGATCAAAACGTGAAGAAAATCAACTTAAAACACGCCCTAGATTTGGACAGGAGAGGATTGCTGCATAGGCACTTCGATCTGCCTCCTGGCAAGGATACCATAGCAGTACCAAATAATGGATATGTTATCTTCAGGTAAAAAAACTACCATAATTTATCTAAAAAACCAGAACATTTGCTCTAGATATAATATTAGTGCCACCCTAGTGTAAGTTTGACCGATCAAGAATTTCGATGCAAAACTAAACGTTTATGAATTGGCAAAGAAGTTTGATCTACCGGAATCGACAGTCAGAATAATTAAAAAAAAAATAAAGAAAAAATTCTCGAAGCTATGAAAAATGCCCAATCTTTGAATTCAAGCATCATTCGTAAACGTCATGGTATTATCGCTGAGATTATGGTGTGATAATAAAAAAAAAGTGAAAAACTATCCTGTTGATCAGAATATGGTATGCTCTCAAGCTAAGCTGATTTTTGAGAGAGGCCAAAGATGAAATCTTTAAAGTTAGTATCGGGTGGTTCAGCCGATTCAAAAGTTGGTGTAACTGACATGATAGAAGAAGGTGGCTATAGCAACCAAACCGTATTCAACGTGGCTGAGACTGAAGTGTTCTGGAAGAAGATATCTAAAAGAACTTTTATCGCGCGTGAAGAAAATGCCTTTCCAGGCTTTAAGGCCTTCAAAGATGGATTGACAGTGATGGTTGACGTAGATGCAGCTGGTGACTGTAAGTTAAAACCTTTCTTAGTTTATCGCTCGAAAATTCATGAGCTTTAAAACTAAACTTAAAGATGATTTGTTCGTGATTGGGAAGTCAAATCCTAAAGCTTGGATGAAAGCTAAAGTTTGGGCTAAAGCTTTTTGACGAATGGTTTGGTCATCACTTTATACCCGAAGGCGAACGTTAGTTGCCAATCGAAACAAAGCCCATTTGATGCTATTAATTCACAATGCGCCAGGCCATCAGTCTGTCACTCTCACGTATTTCGACCCACGTGTGAAAGTTGAATTTTTGCTACCAAATACAACCAACTTGCTTCAATCCTTGAACCAGAGATGTCATCAAAACATTTAAGCTTATTACACGAGACGATCATTTGCACGAATCGACGAATCTCCATGAAGCTATTAGGCCAAACAATGAGCTTTCTGTTATAAACTTTTGGAAACAATTTAATGTTTTAGATGCCGTGAGCATCATTGGAAAATCTAGGAATGAAATTTAACAATAAACTTTAAATGGCGCCTGGAAAAAACTGCGTCCATTGTGTTTCACTAGTGAAACTCTGGTGGACTCAAGGCCACGACTTGATCAAATTTCATATTATTAAAGACGTTGTCGATGTTGCTAGACAAGTAAATTTAGAAGTGGGTGGTGAGGACGTAAAAGAACTACTAGATTTAAATAATTAGGAGCTGATTTTGAGGTATTACTGTACTTTCTGAAGCAAAAAAAAGGAATATTTAGTCACGGACCAATTATGGATTGATTTAACACAATATTTTATTTCTTTACAGATTCAGAGCAGATAATCCTGGAGTATGGTTATTCCACTGCCACTTCTTGTTCCATATAGTGATAGGTATGAACCTGCTACTACACGTGGGTACTCAAACGGATTTACCACCAATACCGCCGAATTTCCCCACATGCGGTGACCACTCACCACGCATCAACTTAGATCCAACAAAGATATAAAGACTTAAGTAGAAATTATTTAATTTAACTTAATAGTGTACAAGTTGGTGTGGATCGGATTGATTTTGAAAGCACACAAATGGTGATTTAGTGCCATTTTTTTCGAAAGAAATCAACCAAAATTTCATCAAAATTATGACTAAAACAACGATTTTACTATTAATCTTGTTCGCATCAACTTGATGCCAAATTTTCCAAAAAAAAATCATCATTTATAGATACTACATCGTTCTAACCTTTCGATTTTTTTCCTAACCAATACGTCATTGTGTTATTTATGTTTTTAATTGAACTTGTACTGTACCAAATGGTCTTTTATCGCCATATATGTAAGTGTTAAGTTTCCCCCCTACCTCTTCCTAGAGTCCTTTGTTTATTCTCCACAGTTACTGTCTTGGTGCTTTATTGTGTGGTCTCTTTCACACCACTCGTCAAAAATCAATAATATAAACATTATTTAAAATTGAGTATTTTGAATTTGTTTCCAATAAAGTTTTTTCTTCAAAACAAGCTTAACATCTAAACATTTACTGACAATCATTATCTATCTCCTCATAAAACTCCCCCTTAAGAAATTCTGGCATCCAAAAGTACTTTTTTTGCTTCTGGTTACCTCAAAGAAAATTAATCATTTGTATTTTCTGCAACACTACTTCTTTTCTGTAGAATTTATTAATATTACTCATTTGTATTTTCTACCTCCTCATAAAACTCCCTCTTTGAAAAGCACAGGAACAACCCGGTTAGATTTTTTTTTAATAAAATTTTTTTCCTCCAAAACAATTTTCTTTCCTGCCTTAATATTTTTTATTTTGTACCTCCCTAAAGAACTTCTTTTCTTCTAGTTGCCTTAAAGGAAATGGACCATTTTCTACTCAAATCAATGTTTCTCAAGTTGAAGATCATTTTTTTAATATATATATATATATATATATATATATATATATATATATATATATATATATATATATATATATATATATATATATATATATATATATATAAATATATAAATATATAAATATATATCATGAGCCTGTGTTGATCCACTGCAGGATGAAAGCCTCCGCAGCAGGCTTCCAACTTTCACGGTCTTGGATTTTCCTCTGCCACTCGGGTCGCATATTCTTAACGAAGCCATCAATCCATCATTCTTCGTGGTCTTATTCGTGGACGTTTGCGATCAAACAGTATCCACTACAGGATTGCCTTAGTCCATCTGTCGTCCCATCGCCTCGCTATATGGCCTGCTCATCTCCATTTCAATTGCCTTACTCTTCTAATAATGTCACACACTTTTGTTTGTTTCCTAAGCCATGCGCAGGACTTTCTGTCTAATGTTTCTGTGTAATGCCAAGCATACATCTCTCCATTCCTCTCTATACTACCCGAAGTTTTTGAATTGATTGCGATGCGAGTGTCCAGGTTTCACTTCCCTATGTCATAATGGGTAGACGACTTTTCTTTTCAGGCAAAATGGGAGTCTGCTCTTAAATACGATGTTGAGCCTGCCAAATGGTACGGTCCATGCCTTTAATTATTATATATATATATATATATATATATATATATATATATATATATATATATATATATATATATATATATGAAAGTTTTCCCGATTGGAATAAATTAGAATTTTTCATCCGGGTATCAATCCATTCGTTTAAAGAATTTCCATATTCTTGACGAGGTTTTGCCAAAATCTCATCTGCCTTTTCAAATCTTCGCTCTCTTGGTAGACAGTTTCGTACTCGAACGAACTGCCTCAATTGGAAGCTGTCTATTGCAACCTTTCGGTTTAAAACACCAAACTCGAAAAGATTTGCCGCTTAACACCAAATCAATTTTTAAAACTTCTCGACGCGCGATTCACTTACTATATTAGCATCATCAGGAGATGATTGAATTATTCCTGATGATAAACCCAAAATAAGTTCTTCATTATTTGACAAAATTTGCCAATATTAAAAAATATGCCCAACCTATCCTTTATATAAAGCATCAGAATCAGGACCTTGAGTGAAGGATGACACTGCCTGTACGAAACATTGATGAACCCGCACTGGACAAAAAAAATAATTTTCTTGACAGGATATCTCCAAAAAATATGCAATTTTAAATCTATTTCTTCCATTTAAGATCACATTCTTACGTGTGAACATTGTGATCAATTTCACAGACTCCTTTAGATATTTTCTAACTTAAATGTTTTAAGTTTATCGTCCCTTTTTCGTATTTGTTAACTTTACTAAGCAATCTCTTTAAATAGAAATTTCTGCTTAATCAACGTTAATATTATAAACAGGCATATAGCAATATATTTTCCGTCATTTTCTACTTTTTCATAAATATTTCCTAAAAGAACTTGTCACGGTTTTTCTGTAATTTCTTTCCAAAAGAGAAATATCCTGTTTGATCTGGCGTAGGAAAAGGATTTATTTAATAATTATTTGCGATCGTAAGAGAAATTATGGGAATAGAACAACCACTCATCATAATGACTAGGTTTGTTCAAGTGCGAGATATCATTACCGATACAATTTTTTGACAGTTTCCACTGAAATAAACTACGTTTGTCTTCCTAGGAGCTTTATTCAAAATATATAGCTTTGTATCAAGCTTTTCCTTTTTATTTATGGCTATTAATATAGCAACACTGATTGCTATATTAATATCCATATATAGCATACTTCACAGTCAAAGAATGTTCTTTCTTCAAATAGTGTCCTTCTCTGACATGACCTTAACCTCCTGACTTGACCTACTCTGACTGAACTTAACCATTTGCAAATGCTACCTCATCATAAATTCCAAGATCCCATTGAACCACTATCCATCTAGTGTAGCATGCAGGCCTCCTCAACATACTTCCAACTCGCGTGGTCCTGAGCTTCTGCCAATCGGGTCCAAATTGCATGATGATGTTATTGATCCATCGTGTTTTAGGTCTTCTTCGTGGACTCTTATGATCAAGCGGTATCCATCTCAGTATTGCTTTGATACATCTGTCCTCACATCACCTCGCCTTTCCAATGATGTCACATACTTTCGTCTGTTCTTTGGTCCATGTGATGGTCTTTCTGTCCTGCTTTGTAATGCCAAGGCATACACCTTTGCATTCGCTTCTCTGGTACCCGAAGTTTTTAAAGTGATTATATACATATACATTCTGATATATATATATATATATATATATATATATATATATATATATATATATATATATATATATATATATATATATATATATATATATATATATATAAATACCCTTATTTGGTAAACCTCTGTTTGATAATAGTAACCTTTAAAAACGTTACTATTCACTATTATTAACAGTTTTTTAGTACGTTTTATTTTATTTTGTTTGCTTCTTTTAATTACCTGAACGGCATATGAACATACATTTTTAATAGATCCTGCGAATCTTACCCTTTAAATTTACAGAGATTATCTTCTTAACGATATGTGTTGTTGATTGTCAATATTGTTTTGCAAGTAAAGTTTTAAATTAGATAATTGTGGGTGGTGTGAAAATAATCGTGGAAAGAAACTGCAAATTTGTAAAAGTTCCAAATTTGCATTTTCTCTGACAATTTGTTTTATTTTATTTTTTTAAATATAAATTGAGATTTTGCTTAGTTATAGGGTTTGGATCTTGTCCATGTCTCTTGGTCGAGATCACTTGTAAAAAAATGTATAGCAAATGAAAAAAAACGCAGTATTCCAAGTGTTACCATATCATACTTTAATTATTTAAGATTGTACCTAGTCTTCAGCAGTCTTCGATAACTTTTTGATACTTTCTATAATTGTAAAGAGTATATATATTTTAAATATTTTGGATAAAATAAAAATATTACTATTTATGTATATAATTATTTTAAGGTGTTTGGGTTATACTTTTATTTCTTCCTGTATATAAAACCAAAGTCGCTTGTCAAACTAAACGCGCGTTTCTGTACATAATCACAAAAACGTCGTATATACCAAGTGGCCTAAAAATAATGCCGTCTAACTATAGCTTCGGCGTGTGAGTAGTAGTTTTGTGAATACATCGTGCTGTATATTTTTTGCATATGTTCTTGTATAAAGATGCCAACGATGTAAAAAGGTAGGTATCAGATTTTTTTAATTATTTTTACATCAGCACTGTATAAAACAAACTAACCATTCCATTAAGTCACATTTCACAGTAATTTCGTTTTTATGTTTCTGATACCACGAAAGCGAAAATCAACTATATTTTATCAAAAATATTAAAAAATGGAAAATTCTTTCGTGCTCCGTGCAAAATGTTTTTAATATACTCCACGGAACCTAGGGAGGGTCTGGGTCGGTCACGGACGGTTTCGCGCATTCTGACTATTGCTGACGTTTACCACAAGATGGCGTAAGCTGCATTGTATTGCAGCCTACATCCGACATGGTTGTTATAAATGGCCATTCCTTGAACTGTTTTCGAACGATCATCTCGATACTAAATGACGGCTTAGGACCAGAAACCAACGTTTCGAGGACTGCTGAAGGAATGATAGCTCCTTCAGCAGAATGGAACGAAATTTGGTAGTGGTCCTGAAATTTAAATTTCAAGAAAAATTGTATGTGGATTGTAGAGGGCGCTGTCTGCGACACTTTTCTACGTTTAAAAGGTCACAACCTTTTTGCGCCTTAGTTTATTCGTTTTTTTAATGAAAATATTATTTTGTTCGCCTTTTTTTACGTAAAACGCCTGTGTTTGCTTATTATTTTTTTGTCTTAGTTCTAGAAGAATGTCATCTAAATATTTGGGTAACTGAATTTGAAGGAAATTAAGATACAGTTTGCCCTTTAAAGGAGGTGGTAATTCGAATGGATCCAATACATAACTACCAATAAGACCACACCAAACGTTAATTTTAAATTCGTGTTGGAAATGACGTTCGGATACTAAGGACAATATAGATTTTCTAAATTCCACGTATGTTTATTTCTAAAATTGAATATATGTCTACGTGTAAAAGTTGTTTCGTCTGTAGCCGGTCGTTTTGGTGCGGACGGTAAAAGCAGCAGCAGCCTGCCGCTGCTGTACCAAAACCGCATTGGAGCGGTAGTTGGTTCGATTCCAGCGCTCGGATGGTTGTTTTTCTTTCTTTTTTCTGTTTGTGATTATTTCTAGGCAAGGGTGTAAAATCCGACAACGAATTATCCCTCAGTCACGCCAGTTAAAGGCTGGGTAAGGCCGGATGCCTTCTGATCAGTGTTCTACGTTGGTCACTTGCCAGTTGGTAGGTTTCCTGGTAGACTTGTGGGTAGGCACATAACCAAGGGTTTATAGCCTGAGGGGAGTGCTGGCCTGAAGCTGATGAGCGTGGTTCGGAACCCACGTTAAGCTGTAGATCCAGTCGCTAAATAGGCTAGTTGCTGATGCGCCTCTAACCCTAACACTTTACTTTTTTTTTGTTTCATCTGTAAACAATTTTTTTTAAATATGTGGTCGGCATTTTGCTGGATACGATAGAAACGGGCAATTTCCAGTCTGACTGGCAAATCAGCTTCCAATACATCCTGCACAGGCGTGAAGTCGAATAATTACATCCGTAAATCAGTTTTTTTTTTCGAATAGACTAAAGTCCTTATAATTATCATTTTATTCTAACATAGCTTTAACTGATCAAGAAATTCGCCATCACCATATCTGACAAGAAATTCTTTCATCGATAAATTAATCAATTTTAAAAAATCGCCGATAGATTTGTTTTTCTATTATAAAAGACGCTATAATTTCTGAATTAACAAGCGAAATGATATAGAGCTGGGTCTTGCTTTCTATCGTTACCCAAGACTTAGTCTCAATATATATTTGGTTATCATTTTGCGTATTGTGCCCTTGAAAAGAGCATCTCAAATGTTAACAGCCCGTGTTCGTTCAGCCAGTGAACACCGCTCTACAAAACTGTACATTTTTAGCTTATTCTAATGTAACATTTAAAAAAAATTAAACCTAAAAAACTTTTTTTTAATGGAGAATCTTCTTTAGCGCCATCCAGCATTATATTGGTTTCCAAATAACCTTCTTATTGAAAGACCTTGTAATATTGTATCAATCTATATATAAGACCGCCGAACTGATACTGAAATGTATTTAAAATTTTTAATAATTAATACAGTAAATGTATTTGTTGATAAAATATATACTGACTTAATAACTATATAAAAAAACAAAAAAATGAAATTACTTTACTCACAACGCAACCAAAAATTCACTTGTACAAACTCGCCTTCTTTCAAAGACAAGTTTTTGTCCATGAATAAATGTAAGAGGCAATTATCCTCTTACTACATACATGTAATTGATCTCCCTACCTCAGGTGATGAATCCACTGGACGCTATCTGTAATAAACCAAGAAAGGACGCAATTTGCGTTAGTCAACTAAGAAACGCCAGAAAAGTGGATCAAGCAATCTTGCAGGAACGCCCCGACGTTAAGATTTTCTTGCCCTTCAGGTTCTATTTCTGGAAACCGCAAGATCTATTCAAAGTGCACACGTACAACAGATTTTTAGGTAAGGCTTTATTGAAAATTGTTTCAAATATAATTTGATACCGCATGAGATGTTTCAACAAGAACTGGCAGATTTGTTTAATAAATAAAAAGGAAACGAATAAAAGTTAACCCAGAATACAAAGTGTAAATAAAATTATGAGGTTATTGGAGTAGCGCTTTATTGTTAGCTCCTCTTTGGAGGGATGGCAGGCCATTTAATGTTTCTTCAGTGCATTTATTTTCCTAAACCGCATTTTCAATATTTTCGAGCAATGGTGCACTTTTAAATTTTGTTTCAGACTTACAGGCTTACCTTTAATAACTTACCCTTAAAATTGTTCTGAAGATGATGTATCATTAAACCGAAACATTAACAAAACAATAAAAAAATTATAATTTATTACCTGACCGAAAATCCCAATAAATAAAACAATAATAATATTAAACGGTCACGAAAATATATGTAATTAAATATAAATATATATATATATATATATATATATATATATATATATATATATATATATATATATATATATATATATATAAATATATTGTTTGGCCAGTGTTCCACACGAGTCACTGGGCGCGTTGTCAAGATGGAGCATCTCTCTTTGGATGCGGCGGACACTCATCTTCAAACGTTCCAACAATTCTGCGTAAAATTTGTCGTTCGTTGTTTGGCCAACGGATACGAACTCCTTGTGAACCACACGTCACATGATGTTCCTTCTACTCGTCTGACAAAACTTTCGGCACCAACTTCGCGCACATCTTTTGTATTTGCAAATAATTTCAAATAGTTGCAAATAGTTACAATTGAATGCACAGTTGATTTCTATAAAGTCAACTCCTGTACCATCAAACAAACACTTAATTGACGATCAGAGTTCAGAAACCCTCGCACTTTGATCACATTTTCATTAGTCCGGGCCGAAATTGGACGTCCAGCGCGTTGTTCATGTTCAACCTTTTCCCGGCCTTCTTTGAATATTTTATGTCACTCAAAAACACGTGTATTGGAGATGACTTCATCCTTCTAATTCTCAAGGATCATGTGAAAAGTCTCCGTAGCAAATATGTTCAATTTCACGCAAAATATGATGACAGATCACTGCTCGACACGAACTTAAAGCACACGTTCATTTCGCACTCTGAACTTTTGGAGACAACTGAGCTAGGTTTCCTAGGTTACCTAACATCAGCCACCTCCGATATCACTTATAAAAATCACCGTCCACCCCTTCCTCTTGGCAGAAATAAATCAGTCCCGACATTTATGTTTTAAAAGAAACAATACATTTAACATTAACACACATTATGTTCTTTTTAACACATTTTCCATAATTTTTGTCAACATATCTGGTGTTAATACAGCGACTTCATCACGGATGTTGTCCCTGAATTGTTGAGTGGTATGGAGCTATTTTAAAATAAAAATTTTCCTTCAAAAACTCCCCTAAAAATAATTCAAAGCGGTCAAATCAGAAGATCTAGATGGCCACAGCTACATATCTGGAACAATTTGAATCTCATATAGAAAAATGTGCAAAGAAGAGAAACAACCAATCGCACCACATCATCAAATCGGCTTATAATTTCAGCACTTCGCACTGTCTTGGATCCCTGACGCGTGGCCTATCCCTAACTATCCCAATAAAGAATAAAAGCCCAATGAAGATGTTCAATGAATTTTTATTGGCATATACCATTAAAATTTCAGTTTTTGTCAATAATTTTTGAATCGATACATATGCGAAGCTTTTTGGCATCATTTTGATCTGCGTATTTACCATAAAAAATCAAATTTTACCTATGGTAACATTAGCAAACGATCCAAACTAGTGACCTACGAACGAATTGGATATTTTTCATTAAATAATATCATGAGAATAATTTTCAGCTGCTACTGGTGGTGATCATGTCATCAGTTTAATAGATGAGATATCATTCCAATTCCCACCATCTCCACCACTATCTCAACCCAATGACATCAATCCAGACCAATTCTGCAATGGTGATAACAGACCTCCAGATTGTGGCCCCAACTGCGAATGTACCCATACAGTTGACATTCCCATGAATGCGATTGTTGAGGTGGTCCTCGTTGACGAAGGTAAGAAAAAATGATGATGTTCCTCGATAAATCCAACAAAAAAGTGTTTTCTTTCAGTTCAATCACCGAATCTGAGTCATCCTTTCCATCTGCACGGTTTCTCATTCAATGTGGTCGGTACCGGACGATCACCCGATCAAAATGTGAAGAAAATCAACTTGAAACATGCTCTGGATCTGGATAGAAGAGGTTTGCTTCATCGACAGTTTAACTTGCCACCAGCCAAAGATACCATAGCTGTTCCCAACAACGGATACGTCATATTCAGATTTAGAGCTGATAATCCCGGTAACGCATCAACCAAAATAAAAACAAATTGTATTAAAAAAGAAACCAAAATGTAGAAATGATTTTCTAAGCCTCTTCCTCAATTGAAACTTAAAGATCAACATTTTCATCAAATAATTCAACAATTTTTACACGTTGTATTGTTTATGAGTCCATTTTTATAAATGTCATACATACCACTTCTGAGATGAGACTAACCCTAGGCAAATTCACCGCGCCATCTATATTTTATTCAAGAATTTAAAAGACTGGTTATACAAAGAAAATGTTACAAAATTCGGTGGGTTTTTATACAACCTGGTAACTAAATAACAAATCACTTTAAGTTCTATATGGACGTTTTGCTAACCATGTTAGCATCATCAGGAGATGATTCAATCTCCAGATTGAATTATCAAATAAATCAAATCACGAAGCTATTTGGTATATAGTTTCACGCCGAAAGTTCCAGTAGAAAACTTTATAAAACTTCTATATTTCAGGTTACTGGCTGTTCCACTGTCACTTCTTGTTCCACATCGTCATAGGAATGAACCTTCTAATCCATGTGGGCACAGAAAGCGACTTACCTCCGGTACCAGACCATTTCCCCACTTGCGGTCACCACTTACCGCCGATTACACCTCACTGAACGGCATAAACTCCAAAAATAACTTCAATCTCGTTAGCTTCATAACTTGTGCCTTAAAAGTTATAAAGCTAATTTAAAAATAAACATATCTTAGCGTATGTTGAATACTTCAACATATGCTGCAACAAGACTCAACTTACAAAAGAAAAAATTATTTTTTATATGTTATTTGTTATTTTTTTTATATTATATTGTTAAAAGTTTTTAGAAAAATTAAACAGGGTATATATAAAACTTTATGGAAAGAAAAGTGAAGGTAGAAATAGTTTAGTGAATAGAAGTCATTGATCATAAAAAGATTTTAATAATTATCCTAAACTCAGGGAAATATAGGCGAGATTATTTTGAGAATGATTATGGTAACAATAATGCATGAAATAGGGTAAAGTTGCTTAAGTCTTAAGTCTAGCTTAAATGAAACAACATTTTCTGGATCTGCTGCAAAAATCTTTTATCAAAAACAACTTTTTCAAAAAAGTACCTTCGACACAATTAAGGCGCCTGGCCTCCTAATTCGAACCACCTATAGCCTAAGTCGTACTTAAAGAAAGACTTCAGTGAAGACATCATAAACTATATAGATAAATACTTAATAAGAATAAATATTAAAAAATAACAAACGACAAACTACTCAGTCTAAGATCAACTTACAATCAAACAAAATTACACCTACACAAATTATTGAGATTGAATACAAATATATGTGCCCAGTCTTTGCATTTCACACATTGGATCATGTTTTCTTCGCGATCTTCCTTCCATAGTTATAAACACATAGGCATAAACACAATTCATTGTCTTTGGTTTTTCTATTCTTCATACATGTTTCATCTGTCTTCCTTCTTTCTATAGTTTCCCTTATTCCTTATTCCTTATTTATATTTTCCTTGACTTCTACTTTGTTTTTGTAAGGACTTGAAGTTAATCCCATTGTTGGCTTAGTACATTTCCTCATTTTTTTATTAACTGTTGATGTGTGTGAACTGCTGCTGTATTATTACCGTGTGCAGTGTCTTGCGATATTGTTGAAGGTCTAAGTAGAATTGTGGGTGGTGGTGTTGCATCTCTAGGGTGGTGTTGTTACTTTTGGTGGTGTTGCAACTATTGTTGGCAATGGAATTATTGGTGCTGATGCTACGATTGGTGGGGATGGAACAATTGTTGGAGTTACGACTATGGGTGGCAATATATCTCTAGCGAGTGACAATGTAAGGCCTGATAGTATGATTTTTTCCAGTTACATCAGCAGGTTCTTGATTTGATGAATAAGAGATTTGTACAGGAGCTACGAAATCCTCTTCTTGAATTACCTTTACGTCACGTGACCACAAACATGTTGCTTTAAAACCATTTAGCGCTATATCCATACTGTTTTATGACACTGTCAGGATTTGAGCGCAGCCACGAAGATGCCGCTTTATTGTAACTGTTTTTCAACGTTTTAAAGAACGTTCTGTTCAACGGTTGTAGGCGATGTGTTGTGTGAGCAGGAAAAGATAGCATTATTATACTATAATCTCGAGCCATCAGGAATGCTTCTAAATTTTTGGTATCTGTACTATGACCATCCAGTAAAAGTAAAATTTATTTTTGTTCACTTTTTCTATAATTGTGCACTTAATGAAATGTTGTAACAATTCAAGTTATTCATCCACTTTTCGAACACCCAAATGCTGTGTTTGGCGTATCTCCTTTTTTTAAAGCATCATTCAATCTGCTGAGCTTAAATATCAACGTAGATGATATGAATTCGCCTTCTGCATTCATCTCCCATATGGCTGTCGTTCTTGAACCTCTTTCTCCGCTTGTGTTTTTGGTGTTTACCCTTTTGAGCAATAACTTTACCAGCATTTCTTCATATTTATCAAAAAAAAATATTAACACGCTCTTTATTGAACCCTTTAATTCTAGCCATCGATTTTCCTTCTGAAACACGCAAGGACAAAGTAGGATGATCTTTCATAAACCTGTAATTCCACTTTTTGTCGGCTATTTTCTTCTCCTTATTAAGGCGTTAAGGTAGTTGAAATTTTTCAGCAAGCTTCCTAAATTCAGTAGTAGTTAACTCGAAGTTTATCAAATGCTGTGCTAATTCTTCTTCCATGCTTGATGGCATATCGTTAGGTCTACTAAATTTTGTTTTTTTTATTCAAACCTTTCAAATGCCGTCGCAGTGTAGGCTTCGATATATAATATCTTCTGCATGCTTCATTAAATCAAATTTCACCATTTCGATGTTTCAGTAAAGCTTTGTCCATATCCTGCTGTTTCCAAGTATTGTACTTTCTCTTGGCCATAAAAAAAATATTAGTAAACAAGTAAATACTTTAATCGTACCGGTATGACTAATGAATTATCTCAAGTTATGACCTAAGCAACAAGGCCTTCGAAGTTTCAAATTGAAACCACTAACATAACCTACAAAAAAATCTACCGTTTGAATGTGCCTAAATAATTGCCAGAGAACGGTCAAAATAGACGTAAACCTAAAAATAACTTAAGCATTTTAATCCTTCTTTAAAAAGCTTACACATGAGCATGAAAATATTAATGAAAATTGTGCAAAAAATTACTTTATAATTATTTTTATCTCACAAAGCCGGAGGGCCACTCACTTGTTTTCGTTTACTCGTACGACTAAATAGTTCAGGCTTACGGCACTAGATGGTACTTTTACACATTTTAAACGAGGTAATACCGAGTTACGACTTGGGCAACCTTACCCTGGATTTAAATTTAACAATTAGGTTACACTCGATAAGACATTAATATAGAATATTACCACTAAACGCTAAATCGCATTTTTTAATTTCTCGACGCATGTTTCGTTAACCATGTTAGCATCATGGGGATCCATCTTTTGATAAGAGAAACGCGCGTCTTGAAGTTAAAAAAACTGATTTGGTGGCTGGTGGTAAATCTCTTCGAGTTTAGTGTTTCACGCCGAAGATTCCAACAGAAGATTTGATCAAAGAAAATAATGTCGAAATAATTTTAATCTATACTGTTTTTATAAAACTAAAAATGTCATTTTTTTTGTAACTTTTTTTAACTTTTTTAATTTTTTTTTCTTATTTGTTTATGAGGGCTTGTATGTATCGCTTATATTTTTGATATTTACCCAAATGGTGGTCAACTTGTCAATGTACAGGTCCTTATATTAGCAACAGAGGTTGTATATAATAGTTAATATGTTTAGCCATATAAGTAGGACAATGGAAAAAAATCATACATATGAATAGGCAAAAAATTAATAAATTATTTGAAATTTAATAGGCTTTCATTAAACCCACAAATGGAAATAATTTAACCAATTTCTTCTCCCTCCAACTTCCTTCAACTTGACATAATCCTGCCTTCAGTCTTCCCACCTACCTCACCCATTTATTTCTACTTTGGTTAGGCAATTTTTTTCAAATCATCGCCCCTCATCAAGGGTCAACTTCTCGTGTTTGTCTCCAGTGTCATGGTGTCACCACAATTGTATTAGGTTATTGCATCTGTTTTATTTCAGTTTTGCATTGTGGCCAGCGAATTTCCCCTTAGTTGAACCACTTGCTCTTTCTTAGTTTTCGGGCTGACAATTTTTTGATTGTGATACGAAAGTTGCTTTTTATGAATCGGAAATTGAGAACGTTTTGTAATACGGACGCTATTTGTGTAGTTTAGTGACTTGAAAATTTCATCTCAGTCAAAAAATAGAATTAACTCGTGAAAATTTTCGCGCGATAATTACTGTGACTTTCGACGTGGATTATCCCAAAAACGGTGCATCGATAAACTCACTTCGACTTTTCGTGATGAAACATCTTCTAAAACGACTATATATCACTGGTTTAGTAAATTCAATCGTGGCCATTGTTGGCTCACCCGCGAATTTAAATAAGGTCGTCCAAAATGGATTGTGGTGCCAGAAAACATAGATACTGTACGCGAATTGATAAAGCAAGATCGTCATGTAGCATACCGTGAGATTCAGGCATCCCTGCGCATAAGTATGGCAAGCATACAAAAGAATTTACATGAATATTTAGCCACGAAAAAGTTTCAATAATTTGACAATCGCTAAAAAAAAGGTTCGTGTCGATAGGTGCAAAGAAATGCCCAAAAATACATTCGTTGTACGTCAAACGCCGTACATAATATCTACACAAGTGACCACAACCAAAACCAACAAAAGTTGTTCGGCCAAGAAGCACTTCGAAACAAATGGCCGCATATTATGGAATAGATGAACCATTTGTGAGCCAGAAATATTTAAAGAAATAAGAAAAAACAACCAGCGAGCTCTCACACATCGGATCAATATGTTTCTGGTTAAAAATGGATCATCCACCGTACAGTCCTGATTTGGCACCCAATAATTTCTTTTTGTTCCCATCCGTGAAGAATAAACTACGTAGTTAACGATTTTCAACGGTAGAAGGAGTGGGTGATACGTTCAAAATGCATGTTTTGGAGATACCACAATCGGAATGGAAAAAGTGCTATGAAAATTCGTTCAAGCTTATGCAAAAGTGTGCACAAAAGTGTATATAAAAGTGTATGTTACCCTGAAGCAAAATGACTCACCTTATTCCCTTGTCAGAATGAGGTAAATCATTCAGAAAACTGGTAAATCAGTCTTTTATTATTATTGTGAAGGAGTCGCTAACAAAGGTTCCAACAAAGTTGGGCTAGATTAGCATGACTTTTGCAATTTCCACACCAGGTTTTGTGCCAACACGTGAATCCATAGATTGTTTAATCAGTTATAAATTCCAGCTTTTACAGAGGATGGGTACCAGGCATAAGCTAATAAAGTGTCATTCAATGAAAAGACAGATTTGAAAAAACTAGAAAAATATATTCCAATCATAAAAAGTTATTTCGAAAAATAGATTAGTCCAAAAATTTTGATTAAAGGTATCTGTATGATAAATTTTTTACTAAATAAATCTCACAAAAATTACATATGTTTTTTATCTATCAATTTCCATGTTTAGTTTCTTTAACATACTTAACATATATTATACATACTTAAACATATTTTTATTGAACCTGAAAAGTTTTAATGAATGGACTCGTGCCCTTTTTGGAAATGGTGGGTTCATTTGTATTTATCCATTTTCTCCCATTTCTCTGTTACTAATATGTAGTTTTTTTGTTTAATTCAAAAGTATCGTTAAAAATTTAAGTCAGATGGAAGGAAATGTTTCTTAATCACTCAATCATTCAGTATATTTTAAAGTGATATGATTCATGGAACGTGCACATGCACATTATGTATTATTTGAAAAAGAGTCAATACCAATTAATGAGTAGAAAAAGGCAGCGTCTTGCAAAAAGTCAACTTTTTATTCTCGAGGTTGAAATGTTACCTCTCTCCAGACATTTCCCTAATTGATTTCTTGATTGGCGCTAGATCATATGCGTTTAGGTTTATCAGGTGTAAGGAATTAATAAAGTTCGTAATATTGTAAGTGATTTATTTTTGATTGATTTGTCCGTTACTTTGTGATAGTTCATTTTTTAAAAAGAAATAAAACATTTTTTTACATTGTTATCTATCACTTTTATTTTTAAACAAAATTTGTGTGACTATAGTTTCGTAAACGGTTTTATATTCTCAAACACTACTTTAAAACTAAGGTTTTACAGCTGTTTATCTATTCTGTGTACCTAATTATAAAAAATAAATATAAAAATAATTAAATTATAAAATATAAAAATAAATAAAATAAATAAATAAATAAATATAAAAATAAATAATTATAAAAAAAATAAAAGTATAAACTTTTATTGGGGTTAATTTTTTACAATATTTTAAATAGTGGGGAATTTCGGAGATCCGTCTGATCGTTTAATAGCTGCCTAGACGGATCTTTATTATATTTATAAATTTCAATAGCTTCTAAAATGTTTAATTTTTGCTTTTTGGGTGCTGTAGGTAAAATTTTCAAATTTGTAATCTCGGGAAATATAAGTCCGGTATCTACGGCAGCGGGAAGACCTGCCCCAAGGCAGAGGGTGCTAAGAATCACCGGGTTAGATCAGGCTGCCATTGAACTTTTGACATTGCAACGTTAAATATACGGACTATGAAAACAGAGGCCCGATTGCAAGAACTGTTAATCGAACATGACAACATACATTGGGATATTATTGGGCTCTGTGAAACACGAAGAAAGGGTGAAGAGTTAATTAAACTGGAACCAACTGGACACGTACTCTACACTCGAGGTACGGAAAATGGCCGATGTGACGGAATTGGATTCCTCATCAATCGAAAGCTGAAGGAGAGTGTCGTCAAATTTGAAAGTACATCCGACCGACAAGCCCAATGCGTCATTCAGCTGAATAAAAAGTTTAGGCTTCAAATCGTCCAAGCTTATGCACCAACTATAAGCTATAGGGATGAGGAAATTGAGGAATTTTATGATGATGTGGCCCAGCTTTTATACAAGGAGAAGTGTAGATACAAAATCCTGATGGGTGATTTTAATGCCAGAATTGGAATAATAAGAACAGACGAAAATGCAACTGGCCCATATGGAACTGCTGAGCGAGACAATAGAGGTGACAGATTGGTTGATTTTTCTGAAGGACAAGAACTATATATTATGAATTCATTCTATAAGAAAAATATCAACAGAAAATGGACATGGAAAAGTCCATCTGGGCTTACAAGCGAAATTGACTACATCATGACCAACGATAAAACAATATTTACCAATTGTACTGTCCTTAACAATTTTAATGTTGGAAGTGACCACCATGAAGTGACCATGGTACGAGCAAGGGTTCGGATTGACTGTCGAAAAGAGCGCGAAAGAATGGTAAGATCAAAGAAGGGTAAGGTGGATTCTGGAAAACTGCTGGAGAGAGGAAGCGATTTTGAGATTGCTTTGTCAAACCGGTTTGCTGCGTTACAAGATCCAAAGGAGGTGGAAATATCAGTTCAATATGAAGAAATCGCCAACAATGTACTTCAAACGGCTGCTTCAATAGCACCAGAAGAAAAAGTCTCAAACAAACAAAAATCTCCAGTGAGACCATTGATTTAATGAAGAAACGGCGAGCAATGAGAAATGTAGGTAGTACTTTTGGCATGGTCGAGTACACTGAGCTCTGCAAAACTATAAGAAAACGTATCAGAGAGGACACGCGCAGATTCAATATGCAGCTGGTGAAAAAGACCCTGGAAGAAAACAAAGGAATTAACAAAGCTAAACAGAAGCTGAGAAACAAAAGAACGCAAATATATGCTTTAAAGCGTGAGGATGGCACAGTGTGCAGGGCGCGTACCCAAATGTTAGAGATTGTCAGAAAATTTTATTCCCAGTTATATGAAGATCAGAACCAATCAAAGACAACAATACCCACGGAAGAACAAATGCCAGATATCTTAGTGGAGCAAGTAACAAATGCTATAGAATCGATGAAAAACGGCAAGGCTCGGCAAGTGTAACTGTCGAAATGCTAAAAGCTGGTGGTCGGACGTTACATAAAACACTGGCAAAATTATACTCAAAATGCCTCAAAGAACAAAAAGTGATCCTCTTACATAAAAAAGGAGCACAGGAAGATTTAAAGAACTACTGTCCAATAGGCCTCCTATCAGTAATGTACAAAGTTTTCACTAAGATAATTTCTAAAAGAATATTAAAAAAACAGAATGACGCACAACCAAGAAAAGAAGCAGGATTCAGAAGTGGATTCAGTACAATGGATCAGATCCAGGTTGTACAGCAGGTCATAGAAAGGCACAATGAATACACCATGCCACTCTGCTTGGCTTTTATCGACTACGAAAAAGCATTTGATTCCATCTCAAAGCATGCGATAATGGATGCATTGCTTAGCCAAGGTGTAGAGAGAGTTTTTGTAAACCTATTAGAATCGATATATGATGGAGCCACAATTCACCTTGATGATCTTGAAGTGGGAATTAATATAGAAAGAGGGGTACGGCAGGGTGACGCAAGAAGCTTGAAGAAGTATTCCGTAAACTGGATTGGGAACAGGATGGTGTAAAGATCAAGGGTGCAAACTTAAACCATCTTAGATTTGCAGATGATATTATTCTCATTTCACAAGACCCAGATGAGCTGAAAAGACGCGTACAGGAACTGCAAAGGGCTGGCGAACCATTTGGCTTAAAAATAAACCTGAAAAAGAGTCAGTTATGTTCAATAACTTCGCTCAGGGCAGAAGAATTTCAGTTTTAGGAAGGGATTTGGAGATTGTAGACAGCTTTATATATCTTGGGCAGAGGATTTCAATGGAGGGGAATACCGCCCGGGAGGTGGAACGGCGTGTTAAATGTGGCTGGCAGGTATTTGGTAGGCTCAACATAGTGTTTAAGACCAGACTCCCGCTTTGCTTGAAAAGAAAAGTCTTCGATCAGTGCGTTCTACCCGTTATGACATACGGAAGTAAAACCTGGACACTCACATCGCAATCAATACAAAAACTTCGGGTGGCACAGAGGGGAATGGAAAGATGTATGATGGAAAGATATGAGATGGAAAGATGTATGACCAAGACAATCCTGGAGTGGATACCGCTTGATCGCAAACGTCCACGAAGAAGACCGAAAGCACGATGGATTGATGACATCGTTAAGTATATTGGACCCGAGTGGCAAAGGAAAGCTCAGGACCGTGAAAGTTGGAAGCATGCTGAAGAGGCCTTTATCCTGCAGTGGATCGATACAGGCTGATGATGATAAGTCCGGTATCTATGAAATGATTCGCAAAATTTGAGTGTTGTTTTTTAAATATGTATGCAGATTTATGTTCTTTGTATCTGTTCTGAAAATTTCTGCCGGTTTGTCCAACATAGCAGCTACTGCACTCGTTCCAACTTAACATATAATCTCCAGATTTTGTATTTGCTGATGTTTTATCTTTGGCATTAAAAATTAATTTATTGGTTGACTGTGTGGTTTTAAACGCTATTTGCCGATTCTGATTTCTGATTTATTTTTTTTTGATGATGAAAATGAAAACACAAGTATTCCTTAAAACAAAGTTTTATTGTTATAGGTATTTTAGTTCAGAAATATGAAAAAGATACAATAAATACAATTAACTATACCAATATATTTAAAAATGTTCTGAAGTTTAGAGACAGACATAACTACTACAAAAACAGGAGTTTGTTCAATACATTTCGCTAAGTGATAATTTTATTTCGTTCAATACATTTTCATTACCAATATTGTTCTTCTACAATAAAGAACAACCTTAGGATAATAGTTGATTAATATAACATATAAACAAACATTAATATAAAAATAAGTGGTAAAACATTAATAAGAAAACCGTTATCTCTGCTCAGAATACACACACAGTTTAAAAAAATTTAAATAATTTGTTTAATAAAATAATTAAGGCTGTAAATTTTGTTATTTGAGAATTTCCAAGCTTCCAAGCAAAGATAACGTTATGACAAAAAAAAACAGCTAACTATTAAATACGAGGGTTCTTCGAAAAATTCTTGACTTGATACAAAGATGGCGCAAGAGTGACCAAACAACTTTGATATTTGTCAAGTATTTTTCGTTAGATGGCGTGCTGCGAGACGCATTTCGCTTAGTAGTGATTTAACTTCATTGGACAATAATATTTCTCTTATCGAATAAAGGTCAACCTTAGGAGAACTGTTGATTCATATAACATATAAACAAACATAATATAAAAATAAGTGGTAAAACATTAATAAGAAAACCGTTATCTCTGCTCAGAATACACACACAGTTTAAAAAAATTTAAATAATTTGTTTAATAAAATAATTAAGGCTCTAAATGTTGTTATGTGAGAATTTCCAAGCTTCCAAGCAAAGACAACGTTATGACAAAAAAAACAGCTAACGATTAAATACGAGGGTTCTTCGAAAAATTCTTGACCTGATACAAAGATGGCGCAAGAGTAACCAAACAACTTTGATATTTGTCAAGTATTTTTCGTTAGATGGCGTGCTGCGAGACGCATTTCGCTTAGTAGTGATTTAACTTCATTGGACAATAATATTTCTCTTATCGAATAAAGGACAACTTTAAGAGAACTGTTGATTCATATAACATATAAACAAACATTAATAAGAAAACAGTTATCTCTGCTCAGAATATACACACAGTTTAAAAAAATTTAAATAATTTGTTTAATAAAATAATTAAGGCTGTAAATCTTATGTGAGAATTTCCAAGCAAAGACAACGTTATGATAAAAAAAAAACAGCTAACGATTAAATACAAGGGTTGTTCAAAAAGTTCTCGACCTGATACAAATATTAAACTACGTGCTTATTTGTAGCAATGGAGTACATCAAACAAGGTTTTTTTTTTTAAAATTAATGTAATTTATAAAGTTTGCACTGATATAAAGTAGTTAGTTTTGTGAAATGTGACTTCGAAGTCTAAAGGTATTCATTTGCATGGTGACAAAGTTGAAAATGAAAGGAAATATCGAAAATGATTGATTTCGTGGAAAAATAACTTTTCGAACAATCCTCGTTGAACAAATTATATAAAAATATGTATATATGTATATGTATATATGTATATGTATATGTATATGTATATGTATATATATATATATATATATATATATATATATATATATATATATATATATATATATATATATATATATATATATATATATATCAGCATGCACTTCTCTTCTTTTTTCAGTCGATGACATCTGCTTCGTTGGAGTTATTTTAACATTGTGTTAGGATTGAATCCGATATGAGATGCAGCTGAATCGTCAGCATGGCCACATCTGATTTAAACAAAACCAGTCCCCATAGAAAATATTAATCAAGACATAAATAATTTAAATAATAATTTAAATAATAGACATTTAAATAATATTACCTTCATTTTTGGAAACATTTAATTTTTCTACCATAACAATAAATTTGCCTTCAGGTCCCATTATCTTCAAGTGATGCTAGCATGGTTAGGTTAGGTCCATGTAGAATACCAGATCCACAGTCCATGTAAAACTGCAGATACTTCATGTAGGGACAAAATAACCCATAATATAAAACCTTCACAATATGATTAAAAGAAATATAAAAAAATATGAGTAGTTATTAAAAAACAATAATAATTTACCTAACTGATAATGTATTTCTATTTTCTATTGAACTGAATCACTATCACACTCTGGAACCGAGGATACGTTGAATTTGACAGAGCTTGTCACTGCAAAAAAAACATGGCAAAAGGAGAACGAGGCAATTTACACGTGTATAAAAGATTATAGACATTACAAGCGATATAAATAATGAGTGGATAAGAGAGGCCTATGGAATGTTTTTCTCTTTTATAAGATTAACATTAATATAAATGTGATAAAACGATATGTACCATTGTATAATTTCCAAGTCACTGCGATTCCAGGGGCCTAATAATTCGCAACTTGATAATAATTCTCTTGCATCCATGTAACAAGTTAGTCTAGCTGTATAATAGCCAAAATGACAAACAAAAACGTCGCCAAACGAGGACCGAGACCACGACTTCTTCCCCTTCTACCCCTCTATTCCTTAGAGGTAATCGACAATTCGACAATTTGGCAGAGCTGCGTAATAGCTGATTAGACCGAAGAAGACCGAGACCACGGCATGTCCAACCGGCGCGAATGGACACGAAAATAACGGAGTAGACCGAACAGGACTAAGAGGACCGAGACCACGGCATGTCCAACCAGCGCGAATGGATACCAAAATAACGGGACGACAGCCCTTCTTCCCCTCTCTTCCTTCGAGGTAATCCACAATTTGGTAGATCTGTGTAATAGCCGAATAGACCGAAGAAGATCGAGAACACGGTATGTCCAACCGGCGCGAATGGATACAAAAATAACGGAGTAGACCGAACGGGAACGAAGAGGACCGAGACCACGGCATGTCCAACCCGCGCGAATGGACACCAAAATTACGGAGGGGACCGAAGAAGACCGAGATCACGACATGTCCAACCCGCGCGAATGGACACCAAAATTACGGAGGTGACCAAAGTTACGGAGGTGACCCTTCTTCCCCTCTCTTCCTTTGAGGTAATCCACAATTTGGTAGAGCTGTGTAATAGCCGAATAGACCGAAGAAGATCGAGACCACGGCATGTCCAACCCGCGCAAATGGACACTAAAATATCGGGACGACAGCCCTTCTTCCCCTCTCTTCCTTCGAGGTAATCCACAATTTGGTAGAGCTGTGTAATAGCCGAATAGACCGAAGAAGATCGAGAACACGGTATGTCCAACCTGCGCGAATGGACACCAAAATTACGGAGGTGACCGAAGAAGACCTCTCTTCCTTCGAGGTAATCCACAATTTGGTAGAGCTATGTAATAGCCGAATAGACCGAAGAAGACCGAGACCAACGCATGTCCAACCGGCGCGAATGGACACGAAAATAACGGAGTAGAGCAAACAGGAACGAAGAGGACTGAGACCACGGCAAGCCCAACCCGCGCGAATGGACACGAAAATAACGGAGTAGACCGAACAGAAACGAAGAGGACCGAGACCACGGCATGTCCAACCCGCACGAATGGACACCATCATAACGAAACGACAGCCCTTCTTCCCCTCTCTTCCTTCGAGGTAATCCACAATTTGGTAGAGCTGTGTAATAGCCAAATAGACCGAAGAAAACCGAGACCACGACATGTCCAACCGGCGCGAATGGATACAAAAATAACGGAGTAGACCGAACGGGAACGAAGAGGACCGAGACCACGGCATGTCCAACCCGCGCGAATGAACACCAAAATACGGAGGTGACCGAAAAAGACCGAGACCACGACATGTCCAACCCGCGCGAATGGACACCAAAATAACGGGACGACAGCCCTTCTTCCCCTCTCTTCCTTTGAGGTAATCCACAATTTGGTAGAGCTGTGTAATAGCCGAATAGACCGAAGAAGATCGAGAACACGGCATGTCCAACCCGCGCGAATGGACACCAAAATAACGGGACGACAGCCCTTCTTCCCCTCTCTTCCTTCGAGGTAATCCACAATTTGGTAGAGCTGTGTAATAGCCGAATAGACTGAAGAAGATCGAGAACACGGTATGTCCAACCCGCGCGAATGGACACCAAAATTACGGAGGTGACCGAAGAAGACCGAGACCACGACATGTCCAACCCGCGCGAATGGACACCAAAATAACGGGACGACAGCCCTTCTTCCCCTCTCTTCCTTCGAGGTAATCCACAATTTGGTAGAGCTGTGTAATAGCCGAATAGACCGAAGAAGACCGAGACCACGACATGTCCAACCGGCACGAAGGGACACGAAAATAACGGAGTAGACCGAACAGGAACGAAGAGGACCGAGACCACGGCATGTCCAACCCGCGCGAATGGACACCAAAATTACGGAGGTGACCGAAGAAGACCGAGACCACGACATGTCCAACCCGCGCGAATAGATACAAAAATAACGGAGTAGACCGAACGGGAACAAAGAGGACCGAGACCACGGCATGTCCAACCCGCGCGAATGGACACCAAAATTACGGAGGTGACCGAAGAAGACCGAGACCACGACATGTCCAACCCGCGCGAATGAACACCAAAATAACGGGACGACAGCCCTTCTTCCCCTCTCTTCCTTCGAGGTAATCCACAATTTGGTAGAGCTGTGTAATAGCCGAATAGACCGAAGAAGATCGAAAACACGGCATGTCCAACCCGCGCGAATGGACACCAAAATAACGGGACGACAGCCCTTCTTCCCCTCTCTTCCTTCGAGGTAATCCACAATTTGGTAGAGCTGTGTAATAGCCGAATAGACTGAAGAAGATCGAGAACACGGTATGTCCAACCCGCGCGAATGGACACCAAAATTACGGAGGTGACCGAAGAAGACCGAGACCACGACATGTCCAACCCGCGCGAATGGACACCAAAATAACGGGACGACAGCCCTTCTTCCCCTCTCTTCCTTCGAGGTAATCCACAATTTGGTAGAGCTGTGTAATAGCCGAATAGACCGATGAAGACCGAGACCACGACATGTCCAACCGGCAGGAAGGGACACGAAAATAACGGAGTAGACCGAACAGGAACGAAGAGGACCGAGACCACGGCATGTCCAACCCGCGCGAATGGACACCAAAATTACGGAGGTGACCGAACGGGAACGAAGAGGACCGAGACCACGGCATGTCCAACCCGCGCGAATGGACACCAAAATTACGGAGGTGACCGAAGAAGACCGAGACCACGACATGTCCAACCCGCGCGAATGAACACCAAAATAACGGGACGACAGCCCTTCTTCCCCTCTCTTCCTTCGAGGTAATCCACAATTTGGTAGAGCTGTGTAATAGCCGAATAGACCGAAGAAGATCGAAAACACGGCATGTCCAACCCGCGCGAATGGACACCAAAATTACGGAGGTAACCGAAGAAGACCGAGACAACGACATGTCCAACCCGCGCGAATGGACACCAAAATAACGGAACGACAGCCCTTCTTCCCCTCTCTTCCTTCGAGGTAATCCACAATTTGGTAGAGCTGTGTAATAGCCGAATAGACCGAAGAAGATCGAGAACACGACATGTCCAACCCGCGCGAATGGACACCAAAATTACGGAGGTAACCGAAGAAGACCGAGACAACGACATGTCCAACCCGCGCGAATGGACACCAAAATAACGGAACGACAGCCCTTCTTCCCCTCTCTTCCTTCGAGGTAATCCACAATTTGGTAGAGCTGTGTAATAGCCGAATAGACCGAAGAAGATCGAGAACACGGCATGTCCAACCCGCGCGAATGGACACCAAAATTACGGAGGTGACCGAAGAAGACCGAGACCACGACATGTCCAACCCGCGCGAATGGACACCAAAATATCGGGACGACAGCCCTTCTTCCCCTCTCTTCCTTCGAGGTAATCCACAATTTGGTAGAGCTGTGTAATAGCCGAATAGACCGAAGAAGATCGAGAACACGACATGTCCAACCCGCGCGAATGGACACCAAAATTACGGAGGTGACCGAAGAAGACCGAGACCACGACATGTCCAACCCGCGCGAATGGACACCAAAATATCGGGACGACAGCCCTTCTTCCCCTCTCTTCCTTCGAGGTAATCCACAATTTGGTAGAGCTGTGTAATAGCCGAATAGACCGAAGAAGATCGAGAACACGGCATGTCCAACCCGCGCGAATGGACACCAAAATTACGGAGGTGACCGAAGAAGACCGAGACCACGACATGTCCAACCCACGCGAATGGACACCAAAATAACGGGACGACAGCCCTTCTTCCCCTCTCTTCCTTCGAGGTAATCCACAATTTGGTAGAGCTGTGTAATAGCCGAATAGACCGAAGAAGACCGAGACCACGACATGTCCAACCGGCACGAAGGGACACGAAAATAACGGAGTAGACCGAACAGGAACGAAGAGGACCGAGACCACGGCATGTCCAACCCGCGCGAATGGACACCAAAATTACGGAGGTGACCGAAGAAGACCGAGACCACGACATGTCCAACCCGCGCGAATGGACACCAAAATAACGGGACGACAGCCCTTCTTCCCCTCTCTTCCTTCGAGGTAATCCACAATTTGGTAGAGGTGTGTAATAGCCGAATAGACCGAAGAAGATCGAGAACACGGCATGTCCAACCCGCGCGAATGGACACCAAAATTACGGAGGTGACCGAAGAAGACCGAGACCACGACATGTCCAACCCGCACGAATGGACACCAAAATAACCGGACGACAGCCCTTCTTCCCCTCTCTTCCTTCGAGGTAATCCACAATTTGGTAGAGCTGTGTAATAGCCGAAAAGACCGAAGAAGACCGAGAACACGACATGCCAACCGGCGCGAATGGACACAAAAATAACGGAGTAGACCGAACAGGAACGAAGAGGATCGAGACCACGGCATGTCCAACCCGCGCGAATGAACACCAAAATAACGGGACGACAGCCCTTCTTTCCCTCTCTTCCTTCGAGGTAATCCACAATTTGGTAGAGCTGTGTAATAGCCGAATAGACCGAAGAAGACCGAGACCACGACATGTCCAACCGGCACGAAGGGACACGAAAATAACGGAGTAGACCGAACAGGAACGAAGAGGACCGAGACCACGGCATGTCCAACCCGCGCGAATGGACACCAAAATTACGGAGGTGACCGAAGAAGACCGAAACCACGACATGTCCAACCCGCGTGAATGGACACCAAAATAACGAGACGACAGCCCTTCTTCCCCTCTCTTCCTTCGAGGTAATCCACAATTTGGTAGAGCTGTGTAATAGCCGAATAGACCGAAGAAGATCGAAAACACGGCATGTCCAACCCGCGCGAATGGACACCAAAATTAAGGAGGTAACCGAAGAAGACCGAGACAACGACATGTCCAACCCGCGCGAATGGACACCAAAATAACGGAACGACAGCCCTTCTTCCCCTCTCTTCCTTCGAGGTAATCCACAATTTGGTAGAGCTGTGTAATAGCCGAATAGACCGAAGAAGATCGAGAACACGACATGTACAACCCGCGCGAATGGACACCAAAATTACGGAGGTAACCGAAGAAGACCGAGACAACGACATGTCCAACCCGCGCGAATGGACACCAAAATAACGGAACGACAGCCCTTCTTCCCCTCTCTTCCTTCGAGGTAATCCACAATTTGGTAGAGCTGTGTAATAGCCGAATAGACCGAAGAAGATCGAGAACACGGCATGTCCAACCCGCGCGAATGGCCACCAAAATTACGGAGGTGACCGAAGAAGACCGAGACCACGACATGTCCAACCCGCGCGAATGGACACCAAAATATCGGGACGACAGCCCTTCTTCCCCTCTCTTCCTTCGAGGTAATCCACAATTTGGTAGAGCTGTGTAATAGCCGAATAGACCGAAGAAGATCGAGAACACGACATGTCCAACCCGCGCGAATGGACATCAAAATTACGGAGGTGACCGAAGAAGACCGAGACCACGACATGTCCAACCCGCGCGAATGGACACCAAAATATCGGGACGACAGCCCTTCTTCCCCTCTCTTCCTTCGAGGTAATCCACAATTTGGTAGAGCTGTGTAATAGCCGAATAGACCGAAGAAGATCGAGAACACGGCATGTCCAACCCGCGCGAATGGACACCAAAATTACGGAGGTGACCGAAGAAGACCGAGACCACGACATGTCCAACCCGCGCGAATGGACACCAAAATAACGGGACGACAGCCCTTCTTCCCCTCTCTTCCTTCGAGGTAATCCACAATTTGGTAGAGCTGTGTAATAGCCGAATAGACCGAAGAAGACCGAGACCACGACATGTCCAACCGGCACGAAGGGACACGAAAATAACGGAGTAGACCGAACAGGAACGAAGAGGACCGAGACCACGGCATGTCCAACCCGCGCGAATGGACACCAAAATTACGGAGGTGACCGAAGAAGACCGAGACCACGACATGTCCAACCCGCGCGAATGGACACCAAAATTACGGAGGTGACCGAAGAAGACCGAAACCACGACATGTCCAACCCGCGTGAATGGACACCAAAATAACGAGACGACAGCCCTTCTTCCCCTCTCTTCCTTTGAGGTAATCCACAATTTGGTAGAGCTGTGTAATAGCCGAATAGACCGAAGAAGATCGAGAACACGGCATGTCCAACCCGCGCGAATGGACACCAAAATTACGGAGGTGACCGAAGAAGACCGAGACCACGACATGTCCAACCCGCGCGAATGGACACCAAAATAACGGGACGACAGCCCTTCTTCCCCTCTCTTCCTTTGAGGTAATCCACAATTTGGTAGAGCTGTGTAATAGCCGAATAGACCGAAGAAGATCGAGAACACGGTATGTCCAACCCGCGCGAATGGACACCAAAATTACGGAGGTGACCGAAGAAGACCGAGACCACGACATGTCCAACCCGCGCGAATGGACACCAAAATAACGGGACGACAGCCCTTCTTTCCCTCTCTTCCTTCGAGGTAATCCACAATTTGGTAGAGGTGTGTAATAGCCGAATAGACCGAAGAAGATCGAGAACACGGCATGTCCAACCCGCGCGAATGGACACCAAAATTACGGAGGTGACCGAAGAAGACCGAGACCACGACATGTCCAACCCGCGCGAATGGACACCAAAATAACCGGACGACAGCCCTTCTTCCCCTCTCTTCCTTCGAGGTAATCCACAATTTGGTAGAGCTGTGTAATAGCCGAAAAGACCGAAGAAGACCGAGAACACGACATGCCAACCGGCGCGAATGGACACGAAAATAACGGAGTAGACCGAACAGGAACGAAGAGGACCGAGACCACGGCATGTCCAACCCGCGCGAATGGACACCAAAATTACGGAGGTGACCGAAGAAGACCGAAACCACGACATGTCCAACCCGCGCGAATGGACACAAAAATAACAGAGTAGACCGAACAGGAACGAAGAGGATCGAGACCACGGCATGTCCAACCCGCGCGAATGAACACCAAAATAACGGGACGACAGCCCTTCTTCCCCTCTCTTCCTTCGAGGTAATCCACAATTTGGTAGAGCTGTGTAATAGCCGAATAGACCGAAGAAGACCGAGACCACGACATGTCCAACCGGCACGAAGGGACACGAAAATAACGGAGTAGACCGAACAGGAACGAAGAGGACCGAGACCACGGCATGTCCAACCCGCGCGAATGGACACCAAAATTACGGAGGTGACCGAAGAAGACCGAAACCACGACATGTCCAACCCGCGTGAATGGACACCAAAATAACGAGACGACAGCCCTTCTTCCCCTCTCTTCCTTCGAGGTAATCCACAATTTGGTAGAGCTGTGTAATAGCCGAATAAATAGAAGATCGAAGTACCGCGTGTCCAACGCGCGCGAACAGACATCAAAATTACGGAAACGAATGGCAACTACAATAAGTATATAATAGAGGGCTATTCATTGTTCTCCTCTTTTATAAAACTAATATTAATACAAATGGAGTAAAACAATATATACCTTTTTGAAATATGAAAGTCAAGGTGATTCCAAAAGTAACACCAAAATAACGGAACAATAGCACTTCTTCCCCTCTCTTCCTTCGAGGTAATTCACAATTTGGTAGAACCCTGTAATAGCCGAACAAACCGAAGACCGAGACTACCGCGTGTCCAACTTGCGCGAACAGACACCGAAATAACGGAACCGAAATGATATGTACAATGAGTATATAAGAGAGGTCTATTCAATGTTCTCCTCTTTTATAAAACTAATATTGATACAAATGGAGTAAAACAATATATAACATTTTGAAACATCAAAGTCAATGTGATTCCGGGGATATATCCTGAATGATTAACATAAAGCAGACAGAAATGCATGCGAGTCCAACCCGCGCAAAAGTAGATTAGAACAAGGAAACGATAACTCTTTCTCTATTGCCTCGAAATAACAATCGAAATATTAATCTGGTGCAGCTATGAAACAATCTAGTAGACGGAAAACGACAGCCCCTATGCCCCTCTCTAGTTCCGAAGTAATCCGCAAATTAAACAACCTTTTTCGGAGGGTGTAATAATTTAAGTTCAATATCGGACGATCGAGATAGGCCAAAGAACGACACATTTTACAAGAATCCGCTTCAAAAGTAACGCACGCGGAAACACCCACCACTCCACATCCCATATGATTGATGAAATAATTATTTCCCGATGCTGCAATGATTTACATTGAATATCGAACGAGCGATGTGCATAAGGTAAAATATCGAATGAGCGACATACATCAAAAAACGACAAATAATTATTTTCCGAGAGCGCAATGACTTAGATTGAAAATGGAACGAGAGAGGTGTGTCAAAGGACGACACCCATAGAATCCTCCTCAAAAGTTACGCTCGCACCATTCGACACCCCTTTTATTTCAATGAAATAATTAAATACCAAGAGTGAAATGATTTAAATTGAATATCCAACGAGCGATGTGTATCAAAAAGCCATACAAAAAAAATTGTGAGAGTGTAATTAATAAAGATAAATATCGAATGAGCGATCCGCATCAAAAAACGACAAATAATTATTTTCCGAAGGCACAATGATTTAGATTGAAAATGCAAAGAGCAAACTGCGTCAAAGGACGACACCTATAGAATCCTCCTCAAAAGTTACGCTCGCACCATTCGACACCCCTTTTATTTCAATGAAATAATTAAATACCAAGAGTGAAATGATTTAAATTGAATATCCAACGAGCGATGTGTATCAAAAAGCCATACAAAATAAATTGTGAGAGTGTAATTAATAAAGATAAATATCGAATGAGCGATCCGCATCAAAAAACGACAAATAATTATTTTCCGAAGGCACAATGATTTAGATTGAAAATGCAAAGAGCAAAGTGCGTCAAAGGACGACACCTATAGAATCCTCCTCAAAAGTAATGCTCGCACCGCCACTCGACATCCATTTTATTCCAATGAGATAATTATATACTAAGAGCGAAATGTTTTACGTTGAATATCGAACGAACGATGTGCATCAAAAAGCGACAAAAATATTTTGTGGGAGTGCACTTAATAAGGATGAATATCGAATGAGCGACAAATAATTATTTTCCGAAAGCACAATGATTTAGATTGAAAATGGAAAGAGCGAAGTGCGTCAAAGGACGACACCTATAGAATCCTCCTCAAAAGTAATGCACGCACCGCCGAGATAACCACCACACAACATCAATTTTATCCCAATGAAATAATTATATACCGAGAGTGAAATGATTTACGTTGAATATCGAACGAGCGATGTGCATCAAAAAGACATAACAAAAATATTTTGTGAGTGCAATTAATAAACATGAATATCGAATGAACGATCTGCATCAAACAACGACAAATAATTATTTTCGGAGGGCACATTGATTTATAATGAAAATCGACCGAGCGAGGTGCCTCAAAAGGCGACACCTATAGAATCATCCTCAAAAGTAACGCTCGCACCGCCGAGATAACGACCATTCGACAATCCTTTTATTCCAATGATATAGTTATATACCAAGAGCGAAATGATTTACGTTGATTATAGAACGAACGATGTGCATCAAAAAGCCACAAAAACTATTTTGTGGGAGTGCAATTAATAAGGATGAATATCGAATGAGCGACAAATAATTATCTTCCGAAGGCACAATGATTTAGATTGAAAATGGAAAGAGCAAAGTGCGTCAAAGGACGACACCTATAGAATCCTCCTTAAAAGTACTGCTCGCACCGCCGAGATAACCGCCACTCGACATCCATTTTATTCCAATGAAATAATTATATACCGAGAGTGAAATGATTTACGTTGAATATCTAACGAGCGATGTGCATCAAAAAGTCATAACAAAAATATTTTGAGTGGAATTAATAAACATGAATATCGAATGAGCGATCTGCATCAAACAACGACAAATAATTATTTTCGGAGGGCACCTTGATTTATAATGAAAATCGGACGATCGAGGTGCCTCAAAAGGCGACACTTATAGAATCATCCTCAAAAGTAACGCTTGCACCGCCGAGATAACGACCATTCGACACCCCGTTTATTCCAATGATATAGTTATATACCAAGAGCGAAATGATTTACGTTGATTATAGAACGAACGATGTGCATCAAAAAGCCACAAAAACTATTTTGTGGGAGTGCAATTAATAAGGATGAATATCGAATGAGCGACAAATAATTATTTTCCGAAGGCACAATTTAGATTGAAAATGGAAAGAGCAAAGTGCGTCAAAGGACGACACCTATAGAATCCTCCTCAAAAGTAATGCTCGCACCGCCGAGAAAACCACCACACAATATCAATTTTATCTCAATGAAATAATTATATACCGAGAGTGAAATGATTTACGTTGAATATCTAACGAGCGATGTGCATCAAAAAGTCATAACAAAAATATTTTGTGAGTGGAATTAATAAACATGAATATCGAATGAGCGATCTGCATCAAACAACGACAAATAATTATTTTCGGAGGGCACCTTGATTTATAATGAAAATCGAACGAGCGAGGTGCCTCAAAAGGCGACACCTATAGAATCATCCTCAAAAGTAACGCTTGCACCGCCGAGATAACGACCATTCGACACCCCGTTTATTCCAATGATATAGTTATATACCAAGAGCGAAATGATTTACGTTCATTATAGAACGAACGATGTGCATCAAAAAGCCACAAAAAATATTTTGTGGGAGTGCAATTAATAAAGATGAATATCGAATCAGCGACAAATAATTATTTTCCGAAGGCACAATGATTTAGATTGAAAATGCAAAGAGCGAAGTGCGTCAAAGGACGACACCTATAGAATCCTCCTCAAAAGTAATGCTCGCACCGCCGAGATAACCGCCACTCGACATCCATTTTATTCCAATGAAATAATTATATACTAAGAGCGAAATGCTTTACGTTAAATATCGAACGAACGATGTGCATCAAAAAGCGACAAAAAATATTTTGTGAGAGTGCAATTAATAATGATGAATATCGAATGAGCGACAAATAATTATTTTCCGAAGGCACAATAATTTAGATTGAAAATGGAAAGAGCGAAGTGCGTCAAAGGACGACACCTATAGAAACGGCCTCAAAAGTAATGCTCGCACCGCCGAGATAACCGCTACTCGACATCCATTTTATTCCAATGAAATAATTATATACTAAGAGCGAAATGCTTTACGTTGAATATCGAACGATGTGCATCAAAAAGACAAAAAATATTTTGTGGGAGTGCAATTAATTATGATGACTATCCAATGAGCGACAAATAATTATTTTCCGAAGGCACGATGATTTAGATTGAAAATGGAAAAAGCAAAGTGCGTCAAAGGACGACACCTATAGAATCCTCCTCAAAGGTAATGCTCGCACCGCCACTCGACATCCATTTTATTCCAATGAGATAATTATATACTAAGAGCGAAATGTTTTACCTTGAATATCGAACGAACGATGTGCATCAAAAAGCGACAAAAATATTTTGTAGAAGTGCACTTAATAAGGATGAATATCGAATGAGTGACAAATAAATATTTTCGGAAAGAACAATGATTTAGATTGAAAATGGAAAGAGCGAAGTGCGTCAAAGGACGACACCTATAGAATCCTCATCAAAAGTAATGCTCGCACCGCAGAGATAACAGCCACTCGACATCCATTTTATTCCAATGAAATAATTATATATGAAGAGCGAAATAATTTACGTTGAATTTCGAACGAACGATGTGCATCAAAAAGCGACAAAAAATATTTTGTGGGGGTGCAATTAATGAAGATGAATATCGAATGAGCGACAAATAATTATTTTCCGAAGGCACAATGATTTAGATTGAAAATGGAAAGAGCAAAGTGCGTCAAAGGACGACACCTATAGAATCCTCCTCAAAAGTAAAGCTCGCACCGCCGAGATAACCGCCACTTGACATCCATTTTATTCCAATGAAATAATTATATATGAAGAGCGAAATAATTTACGTTGAATATCGAACGAACGATGTGCATCAAAAAGCCACAAAAAATGCTTTGAGAGAGTGCAATTAATAAGGATGAATATCGAATGAGCGACAAATAATTATTTTTCGAAGGCACAATGATTTAGATTGAAAATGGAAACAGCGAAGTGCGTCAAAGGACGACACCTTTGGAATCCTCCTCAAAAGTAATGCTCGCACCGCCGAGATAACCACCACTCGACATCCATTTTATTCCAATGAAATAATTATATACTAAGAGCGAAATGATTTACGTTGAATATAGAAAAAACGATGTGCATCGAAAAGTCACAAAAAAATATTTTGTGGGATTGCAATTAATAAGGATGAATATTGAATGAGCGACAAATAATTATTTTCCGAAGGCACAATAATTTAGATTGAAAATGGAAAGAGCGAAGTGCGTCAAAGGACGACACCTATAGAAACGGCATCAAAAGTAATGCTCGCACCGCCGAGATAACCGCTACTCGACATCCATTTTATTCCAATGAAATAATTATATACTAAGAGCGAAATGCTTTACGTTGAATATCGAACGATGTGCATCAAAAAGACAAAAAATATTTTGTGGGAGTGCAATTAATTATGATGAATATCGAATGAGCGACAAATAATTATTTTCCGAAGGCACGATGATTTAGATTGAAAATGGAAAAAGCAAAGTCCGTCAAAGGACGACACCTATAGAATCCACCTCAAAAGTAATGCTCGCACTGCCGAGATAACCGCCACTCGACATCCATTTTATTCCAATGAAATAATTATATACTAAGAGCGAAATGATTTACGTTGAATATAGAAAAAACGATGTGCATCGAAAAGTCACAAAAAAATATTTTGTGGGAGTGCAATTAATAAGGATGAATATCGAATGAGTGACAAATAATTATTTTCCGAAAGCACAATGATTTAGATTGAAAATGGAAAGAGCGAAGTGCGTCAAAGGACGACACCTATAGAATCCTCCTCAAAAGTAATGCTCGCACCGCCGAGATAACCGCCAGTCGACATCCATTTTATTCCAATGAAATAATTATATACTAAGAGCGAAATGATTTACGTTGAATATAGAAAAAACGATGTGCATCGAAAAGTCACCAAAAAATATTTTGTGGGAGTGCAATTAATAAGGATGAATATCGAATGAGTGACAAATAATTATTTTCCGAAAGCACAATGATTTAGATTGAAAATGGAAAGAGCGAAGTGCGTCAAAGGACGACACCTATAGAATCCTCCTCAAAAGTAATGCTCGCACTGCCGAGATAACCGCCACTCGACATCCATTTTATTCCAATGAAATAATTATATACTAAGAGCGAAATGATTTACGTTGAATATAGAAAAAACGATGTGCATCGAAAAGTCACAAAAAAATATTTTGTGGGAGTGCAATTAATAAGGATGAATATCGAATGAGTGACAAATAATTATTTTCCGAAAGCACAATGATTTAGATTGAAAATGGAAAGAGCGAAGTGCGTCAAAGGACGACACCTATAGAATCCTCCTCAAAAGTAATGCTCGCACTGCCGAGATAACCGCCACTCGACATCCATTTTATTCCAATGAAATAATTATATACTAAGAGCGAAATGATTTACGTTGAATATCGAACGAACGATGTGCATCGAAAAGTCACCAAAAAATATTTTGTGGGAGTGCAATTAATAAGGATGAATATCGAATGAGTGACAAATAATTATTTTCGGAAAGCACAATGATTTAGATTGAAAATGGAAAGAGCGAAGTGCGTCAAAGGACGACACCTATAGAATCCTCCTCAAAAGTAATGCTCGCACCGCCGAGATAACCGCCACTCGACATCCATTTTATTCCAATGAAATAATTATATACTAAGAGCGAAATGATTTACGTTGAATATAGAAAAAACGATGTGCATCGAAAAGTCACAAAAAAATATTTTGTGGGAGTGCAATTAATAAGGATGAATATCGAATGAGTGACAAATAATTATTTTCGGAAAGCACAATGATTTAGATTGAAAATGGAAAGAGCGAAGTGCGTCAAAGGACGACACCTATAGAATCCTCCTCAAAAGTAAAGCTCGCACCGCCGAGATAACCGCCACTCGACATCCATTTTATTCCAATGAAATAATTATATACTAAGACCGAAATGATTTACGTTGAATATAGAAAATACGATGTGCATCGAAAAGTCACCAAAAAATATTTTGTGGGAGTGCAATTAATAAGGATGAATATCGAATGAGTGACAAAAAATTATTTTCGGAAAGCACAATGATTTAGATTGAAAATGGAAAGAGCGAAGTGCGTCAAAGGACGACACCTATAGAATCCTCCTCAAAAGTAATGCTCGCACCGCCGAGATAACCGCCACTCGACATCCATTTTATTCCAATGAAATAATTATATACTAAGAGCGAAATGATTTACGTTGAATATAGAAAAAACGATGTGCATCGAAAAGTCTCCAAAAAATATTTTGTGGGAGTGCAATTAATAAGGATGAATATCGAATGAGTGACAAATAATTATTTCCGGAAAGCACAATGATTTAGATTGAAAATGGAAAGAGCGAAGTGCGTCAAAGGACGACACCTATACAATCCTCCTCAAAAGTAATGCTCGCACTGCCGAGATAACCGCCACTCGACATCCATTTTATTCCAATGAAATAATTATATACCAAGAGCGAAATGATTTACGTTGAATATCGAACGAACGATGTGCATCGAAAAGTCACCAAAAAATATTTTGTGGGAGTGCAATTAATAAGGATGAATATCGAATGAGTGACAAATAATTATTTTCGGAAAGCACAATGATTTAGATTGAAAATGGAAAGAGCGAAGTGCGTCAAAGGACGACACCTATAGAATCCTCCTCAAAAGTAATGCTCGCACTGCCGAGATAACCGCCACTCGACATACATTTTATTCCAATGAAATAATTATATACTAAGAGCGAAATGATTTACGTTAAATATCGAACGAACGATGTGCATCGAAAAGTCACCAAAAAATATTTTGTGGGAGTGCAATTAATAAGGATGAATATCGAATGAGTGACAAATAATTATTTTCGGAAAGCACAATGATTTAGATTGAAAATGGAAAGAGCGAAGTGCGTCAAAGGACGACACCTATAGAATCCTCCTCAAAAGTAATGCTCGCACTGCCGAGATAACCGCCACTCGACATACATTTTATTCCAATGAAATAATTATATACTAAGAGCGAAATGATTTACGTTGAATATCGAACGAACGATGTGCATCGAAAAGTCACCAAAAAATATTTTGTGGGAGTGCAATTAATAAGGATGAATATCGAATGAGTGACAAATAATTATTTTCGGAAAGCACAATGATTTAGATTGAAAATGGAAAGAGCGAAGTGCGTCAAAGGACGCCACCTATAGAATCCTCCTCAAAAGTAATGCTCGCACTGCCGAGATAACCGCCACTCGACATACATTTTATTCCAATGAAATAATTATATACTAAGAGCGAAATGATTTACGTTGAATATAGAAAAAACGATGTGCATCGAAAAGTCACAAAAAAATATTTTGTGGGAGTGCAATTAATAAGGATGAATATCGAATGAGTGACAAATAATTATTTTCGGAAAGCACAATGATTTAGATTGAAAATGGAAAGAGCGAAGTGCGTCAAAGGACGACACCTATAGAATCCTCCTCAAAAGTAATGCTCGCACTGCCGAGATAACCGCCACTCGACATACATTTTATTCCAATGAAATAATTATATACTAAGAGCGAAATGATTTACGTTGAATATCGAACGAACGATGTGCATCGAAAAGTCACCAAAAAATATTTTGTGGGAGTGCAATTAATAAGGATGAATATCGAATGAGTGACAAATAATTATTTTCGGAAAGCACAATGATTTAGATTGAAAATGGAAAGAGCGAAGTGCGTCAAAGGACGACACCTATAGAATCCTCCTCAAAAGTAATGCTCGCACCGCCGAGATAACCGCCACTCGACATCCATTTTATTCCAATGAAATAATTATATACTAAGAGCGAAATGATTTACGTTGAATATAGAAAAAACGATGTGCATCGAAAAGTCACCAAAAAATATTTTGTGGGAGTGCAATTAATAAGGATGAATATCGAATGAGTGACAAATAATTATTTTCGGAAAGCACAATGATTTAGATTGAAAATGGAAAGAGCGAAGTGCGTCAAAGGACGACACCTATAGAATCCTCCTCAAAAGTAATGCTCGCACCGCCGAGATAACCGCCACTCGACATCCATTTTATTCCAATGAAATAATTATATACTAAGAGCGAAATGATTTACGTTGAATATAGAAAAAACGATGTGCATCGAAAAGTCACCAAAAAATATTTTGTGGGAGTGCAATTAATAAGGATGAATATCGAATGAGTGACAAATAATTATTTTCGGAAAGCACAATGATTTAGATTGAAAACGGAAAGAGCGAAGTGCGTCAAAGGACGACACCTATAGAATCCTCCTCAAAAGTAATGCTCGCACTGCCGAGATAACCGCCACTCGATATACATTTTATTCCAATGAAATAATTATATACTAAGAGCGAAATGATTTACGTTGAATATCGAACGAACGATGTGCATCAAAAAGCCACAAAAAATACTTTGAGAGAGTGCAATTAATAAAGATGAATATCCAATGAGCGACAAATAATTATTTTCCGAAGGCACAATGATTTAGATTGAAAATGGAAAGAGCAAAGTGCGTCAAAGGACGACACCTTTAGAATCCTCCTCAAAAGTAATGCTCGCACCGCCGAGATAATCACCACTTGACATCCATTTTATTCCAATGAAATAATTATATATGAAGAGCGAAATGATTTACGTTGAATATAGAAAAAACGATGTGCATCGAAAAGCCACAAAAAATATTTTGTGGGAGTGCAATTAATAAGGATGAATATCGAATGAGTGACAAATAATTATTTTCGGAAAGCACAATGATTTAGATTGAAAATGGAAAGAGTGAAGTGCGTCAAAGGACGACACCTATAGAATCCTCCTCAAAAGTAATGCTCGCACCGCCGAGATAACCGCCACTCGACATCCATTTTATTCCAATAAAATAATTATATACAAAGAGCGAAATGATTTACGTTGAATATAGAAAAAACGATGTGCATCGAAAAGTCACAAAAAAATATTTTGTGGGAGTGCAATTAATAAGGATGAATATCGAATGAGTGACAAATAATTATTTTCGGAAAGCACAATGATTTAGATTGAAAATGGAAAGAGCGAAGTGCGTCAAAGGACGACACCTATAGAATCCTATTCAAAAGTAATGCTCGCACCGCCGAGATAACCGCCACTCGACATCCATTTTATTCCAACGAAATAATTATATACTAAGAGCGAAATGATTTACGTTGAATATAGAAAAAACGATGTGCATCGAAAAGTCACCAAAAAATATTTTGTGGGAGTGCAATTAATAAGGATGAATATCGAATGAGTGACAAATAATTATTTTCGGAAAGCACAATGATTTAGATTGAAAATGGAAAGAGCGAAGTGCGTCAAAGGACGACACCTATAGAATCCTCCTCAAAAGTAATGCTCGCAGCGCCGAGATAACCGCCACTCGACATCCATTTTATTCCAATAAAATAATTATATACTAAGAGCGAAATGATTTACGTTGAATATAGAAAAAACGATGTGCATCGAAAAGTCACAAAAAAATATTTTGTGGGAGTGCAATTAATAAGGATGAATATCGAATGAGTGACAAATAATTATTTTCGGAAAGCTCAATGATTTAGATTGAAAATGGAAAGAGCGAAGTGCGTCAAAGGACGACACCTATAGAATCCTCCTCAAAAGTAATGCTCGCACCGCCGGGATAACCGCCACTCGACATCCATTTTATTCCAATGAAATAATTATATACTAAGAGCGAAATGATTTACGTTGAATATAGAAAAAACGATGTGCATCGAAAAGTCACCAAAAAATATTTTGTGGGAGTGCAATTAATAAGGATGAATATCGAATGAGTGACAAATAATTATTTTCGGAAAGCACAATGATTTAGATTGAAAATGGAAAGAGCGAAGTGCGTCAAAGGACGACACCTATAGAATCCTCCTCAAAAGTAATGCTCGCACCGCCGAGATAACCGCCACTCGACATCCATTTTATTCCAATGAAATAATTATATACTAAGAGCGAAATGATTTACGTTGAATATAGAAAAAACGATGTGCATCGAAAAGTCACCAAAAAATATTTTGTGGGAGTGCAATTAATAAGGATGAATATCGAATGAGTGACAAATAATTATTTTCGGAAAGCACAATGATTTAGATTGAAAATGGAAAGAGCGAAGTGCGTCAAAGGACGACACCTATAGAATCCTCCTCAAAAGTAATGCTCGCACCGCCGAGATAACCGCCACTCGACATCCATTTTATTTCAATGAAATAATTATATACCAAGAGCGAAATGATTTACGTTGAATATAGAAAAAACGATGTGCATCGAAAAGTCACAAAAAAATATTTTGTGGGAGTGCAATTAATAAGGATGAATATCGAATGAGTGACAAATAATTATTTTCGGAAAGCACAATGATTTAGATTGAAAATGGAAAGAGCGAAGTGCGTCAAAGGACGACACCTATAGAATCCTCCTCAAAAGTAATGCTCGCACCGCCGAGATAACCGCCACTCGACATCCATTTTATTCCAATGAAATAATTATATACCAAGAGCGAAATGATTTACGTTGAATATAGAAAAAACGATGTGCATCGAAAAGTCACAAAAAAATATTTTGTGGGAGTGCAATTAATAAGGATGAATATCGAATGAGTGACAAATAATTATTTTCGGAAAGCACAATGATTTAGATTGAAAATGGAAAGAGCGAAGTGCGTCAAAGGACGACACCTATAGAATCCTCCTCAAAAGTAATGCTCGCACTGCCGAGATAACCGCCACTCGACATACATTTTATTCCAATGAAATAATTATATACTAAGAGCGAAATGATTTACGTTGAATATCGAACGAACGATGTGCATCGAAAAGTCACCAAAAAATATTTTGTGGGAGTGCAATTAATAAGGATGAATATCGAATGAGTGACAAATAATTATTTTCGGAAAGCACAATGATTTAGATTGAAAACGGAAAGAGCGAAGTGCGTCAAAGGACGACACCTATAGAATCCTCCTCAAAAGTAATGCTCGCACTGCCGAGATAACCGCCACTCGATATACATTTTATTCCAATGAAATAATTATATACTAAGAGCGAAATGATTTACGTTGAATATCGAACGAACGATGTGCATCAAAAAGCCACAAAAAATACTTTGAGAGAGTGCAATTAATAAAGATGAATATCCAATGAGCGACAAATAATTATTTTCCGAAGGCACAATGATTTAGATTGAAAATGGAAAGAGCAAAGTGCGTCAAAGGACGACACCTTTAGAATCCTCCTCAAAAGTAATGCTCGCACCGCCGAGATAATCACCACTTGACATCCATTTTATTCCAATGAAATAATTATATATGAAGAGCGAAATGATTTACGTTGAATATAGAAAAAACGATGTGCATCGAAAAGCCACAAAAAATATTTTGTGGGAGTGCAATTAATAAGGATGAATATCGAATGAGTGACAAATAATTATTTTCGGAAAGCACAATGATTTAGATTGAAAATGGAAAGAGTGAAGTGCGTCAAAGGACGACACCTATAGAATCCTCCTCAAAAGTAATGCTCGCACCGCCGAGATAACCGCCACTCGACATCCATTTTATTCCAATAAAATAATTATATACTAAGAGCGAAATGATTTACGTTGAATATAGAAAAACCGATGTGCATCGAAAAGTCACAAAAAAATATTTTGTGGGAGTGCAATTAATAAGGATGAATATCGAATGAGTGACAAATAATTATTTTCGGAAAGCACAATGATTTAGATTGAAAATGGAAAGAGCGAAGTGCGTCAAAGGACGACACCTATAGAATCCTATTCAAAAGTAATGCTCGCACCGCCGAGATAACCGCCACTCGACATCCATTTTATTCCAACGAAATAATTATATACTAAGAGCGAAATGATTTACGTTGAATATAGAAAAAACGATGTGCATCGAAAAGTCACCAAAAAATATTTTGTGGGAGTGCAATTAATAAGGATGAATATCGAATGAGTGACAAATAATTATTTTCGGAAAGCACAATGATTTAGATTGAAAATGGAAAGAGCGAAGTGCGTCAAAGGACGACACCTATAGAATCCTCCTCAAAAGTAAAGCTCGCACCGCCGAGATAACCGCCACTCGACATCCATTTTATTCCAATGAAATAATTATATACTAAGACCGAAATGATTTACGTTGAATATAGAAAATACGATGTGCATCGAAAAGTCACCAAAAAATATTTTGTGGGAGTGCAATTAATAAGGATGAATATCGAATGAGTGACAAAAAATTATTTTCGGAAAGCACAATGATTTAGATTGAAAATGGAAAGAGCGAAGTGCGTCAAAGGACGACACCTATAGAATCCTCCTCAAAAGTAATGCTCGCACCGCCGAGATAACCGCCACTCGACATCCATTTTATTCCAATGAAATAATTATATACTAAGAGCGAAATGATTTACGTTGAATATAGAAAAAACGATGTGCATCGAAAAGTCTCCAAAAAATATTTTGTGGGAGTGCAATTAATAAGGATGAATATCGAATGAGTGACAAATAATTATTTCCGGAAAGCACAATGATTTAGATTGAAAATGGAAAGAGCGAAGTGCGTCAAAGGACGACACCTATACAATCCTCCTCAAAAGTAATGCTCGCACTGCCGAGATAACCGCCACTCGACATCCATTTTATTCCAATGAAATAATTATATACCAAGAGCGAAATGATTTACGTTGAATATCGAACGAACGATGTGCATCGAAAAGTCACCAAAAAATATTTTGTGGGAGTGCAATTAATAAGGATGAATATCGAATGAGTGACAAATAATTATTTTCGGAAAGCACAATGATTTAGATTGAAAATGGAAAGAGCGAAGTGCGTCAAAGGACGACACCTATAGAATCCTCCTCAAAAGTAATGCTCGCACTGCCGAGATAACCGCCACTCGACATACATTTTATTCCAATGAAATAATTATATACTAAGAGCGAAATGATTTACGTTAAATATCGAACGAACGATGTGCATCGAAAAGTCACCAAAAAATATTTTGTGGGAGTGCAATTAATAAGGATGAATATCGAATGAGTGACAAATAATTATTTTCGGAAAGCACAATGATTTAGATTGAAAATGGAAAGAGCGAAGTGCGTCAAAGGACGACACCTATAGAATCCTCCTCAAAAGTAATGCTCGCACTGCCGAGATAACCGCCACTCGACATACATTTTATTCCAATGAAATAATTATATACTAAGAGCGAAATGATTTACGTTGAATATCGAACGAACGATGTGCATCGAAAAGTCACCAAAAAATATTTTGTGGGAGTGCAATTAATAAGGATGAATATCGAATGAGTGACAAATAATTATTTTCGGAAAGCACAATGATTTAGATTGAAAATGGAAAGAGCGAAGTGCGTCAAAGGACGCCACCTATAGAATCCCCCTCAAAAGTAATGCTCGCACTGCCGAGATAACCGCCACTCGACATACATTTTATTCCAATGAAATAATTATATACTAAGAGCGAAATGATTTACGTTGAATATAGAAAAAACGATGTGCATCGAAAAGTCACAAAAAAATATTTTGTGGGAGTGCAATTAATAAGGATGAATATCGAATGAGTGACAAATAATTATTTTCGGAAAGCACAATGATTTAGATTGAAAATGGAAAGAGCGAAGTGCGTCAAAGGACGACACCTATAGAATCCTCCTCAAAAGTAATGCTCGCACTGCCGAGATAACCGCCACTCGACATACATTTTATTCCAATGAAATAATTATATACTAAGAGCGAAATGATTTACGTTGAATATCGAACGAACGATGTGCATCGAAAAGTCACCAAAAAATATTTTGTGGGAGTGCAATTAATAAGGATGAATATCGAATGAGTGACAAATAATTATTTTCGGAAAGCACAATGATTTAGATTGAAAATGGAAAGAGCGAAGTGCGTCAAAGGACGACACCTATAGAATCCTCCTCAAAAGTAATGCTCGCACCGCCGAGATAACCGCCACTCGACATCCATTTTATTCCAATGAAATAATTATATACTAAGAGCGAAATGATTTACGTTGAATATAGAAAAAACGATGTGCATCGAAAAGTCACCAAAAAATATTTTGTGGGAGTGCAATTAATAAGGATGAATATCGAATGAGTGACAAATAATTATTTTCGGAAAGCACAATGATTTAGATTGAAAATGGAAAGAGCGAAGTGCGTCAAAGGACGACACCTATAGAATCCTCCTCAAAAGTAATGCTCGCACCGCCGAGATAACCGCCACTCGACATCCATTTTATTCCAATGAAATAATTATATACTAAGAGCGAAATGATTTACGTTGAATATAGAAAAAACGATGTGCATCGAAAAGTCACCAAAAAATATTTTGTGGGAGTGCAATTAATAAGGATGAATATCGAATGAGTGACAAATAATTATTTTCGGAAAGCACAATGATTTAGATTGAAAACGGAAAGAGCGAAGTGCGTCAAAGGACGACACCTATAGAATCCTCCTCAAAAGTAATGCTCGCACTGCCGAGATAACCGCCACTCGATATACATTTTATTCCAATGAAATAATTATATACTAAGAGCGAAATGATTTACGTTGAATATCGAACGAACGATGTGCATCAAAAAGCCACAAAAAATACTTTGAGAGAGTGCAATTAATAAAGATGAATATCCAATGAGCGACAAATAATTATTTTCCGAAGGCACAATGATTTAGATTGAAAATGGAAAGAGCAAAGTGCGTCAAAGGACGACACCTTTAGAATCCTCCTCAAAAGTAATGCTCGCACCGCCGAGATAATCACCACTTGACATCCATTTTATTCCAATGAAATAATTATATATGAAGAGCGAAATGATTTACGTTGAATATAGAAAAAACGATGTGCATCGAAAAGCCACAAAAAATATTTTGTGGGAGTGCAATTAATAAGGATGAATATCGAATGAGTGACAAATAATTATTTTCGGAAAGCACAATGATTTAGATTGAAAATGGAAAGAGTGAAGTGCGTCAAAGGACGACACCTATAGAATCCTCCTCAAAAGTAATGCTCGCACCGCCGAGATAACCGCCACTCGACATCCATTTTATTCCAATAAAATAATTATATACTAAGAGCGAAATGATTTACGTTGAATATAGAAAAAACGATGTGCATCGAAAAGTCACAAAAAAATATTTTGTGGGAGTGCAATTAATAAGGATGAATATCGAATGAGTGACAAATAATTATTTTCGGAAAGCACAATGATTTAGATTGAAAATGGAAAGAGCGAAGTGCGTCAAAGGACGACACCTATAGAATCCTATTCAAAAGTAATGCTCGCACCGCCGAGATAACCGCCACTCGACATCCATTTTATTCCAACGAAATAATTATATACTAAGAGCGAAATGATTTACGTTGAATATAGAAAAAAACGATGTGCATCGAAAAGTCACCAAAAAATATTTTGTGGGAGTGCAATTAATAAGGATGAATATCGAATGAGTGACAAATAATTATTTTCGGAAAGCACAATGATTTAGATTGAAAATGGAAAGAGCGAAGTGCGTCAAAGGACGACACCTATAGAATCCTCCTCAAAAGTAATGCTCGCAGCGCCGAGATAACCGCCACTCGACATCCATTTTATTCCAATAAAATAATTATATACTAAGAGCGAAATGATTTACGTTGAATATAGAAAAAACGATGTGCATCGAAAAGTCACAAAAAAATATTTTGTGGGAGTGCAATTAATAAGGATGAATATCGAATGAGTGACAAATAATTATTTTCGGAAAGCTCAATGATTTAGATTGAAAATGGAAAGAGCGAAGTGCGTCAAAGGACGACACCTATAGAATCCTCCTCAAAAGTAATGCTCGCACCGCCGGGATAACCGCCACTCGACATCCATTTTATTCCAATGAAATAATTATATACTAAGAGCGAAATGATTTACGTTGAATATAGAAAAAACGATGTGCATCGAAAAGTCACCAAAAAATATTTTGTGGGAGTGCAATTAATAAGGATGAATATCGAATGAGTGACAAATAATTATTTTCGGAAAGCACAATGATTTAGATTGAAAATGGAAAGAGCGAAGTGCGTCAAAGGACGACACCTATAGAAATCCTCCTCAAAAGTAATGCTCGCACCGCCGAGATAACCGCCACTCGACATCCATTTTATTCCAATGAAATAATTATATACTAAGAGCGAAAATGATTTACGTTGAATATAGAAAAAAACGATGTGCATCGAAAAGTCACCAAAAAATATTTTGTGGGAGTGCAATTAATAAGGATGAATATCGAATGAGTGACAAATAATTATTTTCGGAAAGCACAATGATTTAGATTGAAAAATGGAAAGAGCGAAGTGCGTCAAAGGACGACACCTATAGAATCCTCCTCAAAAGTAATGCTCGCACCGCCGAGATAACCGCCACTCGACATCCATTTTATTTCAATGAAATAATTATATACCAAGAGCGAAATGATTTACGTTGAATATAGAAAAAACGATGTGCATCGAAAAGTCACAAAAAAAATATTTTGTGGGAGGTGCAATTAATAAGGATGAATATCGAATGAGTGACAAATAATTATTTTCGGAAAGCACAATGATTTAGATTGAAAATGGAAAGAGCGAAGTGCGTCAAAGGACGACACCTATAGAATCCTCCTCAAAAGTAATGCTCGCACCGCCGAGATAACCGCCACTCGACATCCATTTTTATTCCAATGAAATAATTATATACCAAGAGCGAAATGATTTTACGTTGAATATAGAAAAAAACGATGTGCATCGAAAAGTCACAAAAAAAATATTTTGTGGGAGTGCAATTAATAAGGATGAATATCGAATGAGTGACAAATAATTATTTTCGGAAAGCACAATGATTTAGATTGAAAATGGAAAGAGCGAAGTGCGTCAAAGGACGACACCTATAGAATCCTCCTCAAAAGTAATGCTCGCACTGCCGAGATAACCGCCACTCGACATACATTTTATTCCAATGAAAATAATTATATACTAAGAGCGAAATGATTTACGTTGAATATCGAACGAACGATGTGCATCGAAAAGTCACCAAAAAATATTTTGTGGGAGTGCAATTAATAAGGATGAATATCGAATGAGTGACAAATAATTATTTTCGGAAAGCACAATGATTTAGATTGAAAACGGAAAGAGCGAAGTGCGTCAAAGGACGACACCTATAGAATCCTCCTCAAAAGTAATGCTCGCACTGCCGAGATAACCGCCACTCGATATACATTTTATTCCAATGAAATAATTATATACTAAGAGCGAAATGATTTACGTTGAATATCGAACGAACGATGTGCATCAAAAAGCCACAAAAAAATACTTTGAGAGAGTGCAATTAATAAAGATGAATATCCAATGAGCGACAAATAATTATTTTCCGAAGGCACAATGATTTAGATTGAAAATGGAAAGAGCAAAGTGCGTCAAAGGACGACACCTTTAGAATCCTCCTCAAAAGTAATGCTCGCACCGCCGAGATAATCACCACTTGACATCCATTTTATTCCAATGAAATAATTATATATGAAGAGCGAAATGATTTACGTTGAATATAGAAAAAACGATGTGCATCGAAAAGCCACAAAAAAATATTTTGTGGGAGTGCAATTAATAAGGATGAATATCGAATGAGTGACAAATAATTATTTTCGGAAAGCACAATGATTTAGATTGAAAATGGAAAGAGTGAAGTGCGTCAAAGGACGACACCTATAGAATCCTCCTCAAAAAGTAATGCTCGCACCGCCGAGATAACCGCCACTCGACATCCATTTTATTCCAATGAAATAATTATATACTAAGAGCGAAATGATTTACGTTGAATATAGAAAAAACGATGTGCATCGAAAAGTCACCAAAAAATATTTTGTGGGAGTGCAATTAATAAGGATGAATATCGAATGAGTGACAAATAATTATTTTCGGAAAGAACAATGATTTAGATTGAAAATGGAAAGAGCGAAGTGCGTCAAAGGACGACACCTATAGAATCCTATTCAAAAGTAATGCTCGCACCGCCGAGATAACCGCCACTCGACATCCATTTTATTCCAACGAAATAATTATATACTAAGAGCGAAATGATTTACGTTGAATATAGAAAAAACGATGTGCATAGAAAAGTCACCAAAAAAATATTTTGTGGGAGTGCAATTAATAAGGATGAATATCGAATGAGTGACAAATAATTATTTTCGGAAAGCACAATGATTTAGATTGAAAATGGAAAGAGCGAAGTGCGTCAAAGGACGACACCTATAGAATCCTCCTCAAAAGTAATGCTCGCACCGCCGAGATAACCGCCACTCGACATCCATTTTATTCCAATGAAATAATTATATACTAAGAGCGAAATGATTTACGTTGAATATAGAAAAAACGATGTGCATCGAAAAGTCACAAAAAAAATATTTTGTGGGAGTGCAATTAATAAGGATGAATATCGAATGAGTGACAAATAATTATTTTCCGAAAGCACAATGATTTAGATTGAAAATGGAAAGAGCGAAGTGCGTCAAAGGACGACACCTATAGAATCCTATTCAAAAGTAATGCTCGCACCGCCGAGATAACCGCCACTCGACATCCATTTTATTCCAACGAAATAATTATATACTAAGAGCGAAATGATTTACGTTGAATATAGAAAAAACGATGTGCATCGAAAAGTCACCAAAAAATATTTTGTGGGAGTGCAATTAATAAGGATGAATATCGAATGAGT